>VXAY01001956.1:1625361-1645638 GCA_013399855.1 Oxyruncus cristatus | reverse complement strand
GATGTGGGGGGGGACCGGCGGTGGAGGGGGAGGGCGCGGAGCCGACGGACCGTATCCTGCCCGCCCGGCGTGTCCGCAGCGGCTCCGCCGGCACCTGGGGCTCTCCTCGCCGCCCCGGGGGCGCCCCTTCCCGGGAGTCGCCTGCAGCGAGGGGGTGGGCCCGGGCGGGTGCCGGGGGTGCTTGGTGGCGGCGGCGGCTGGGATCCGCTGCCCTTGGCAGGCACGCACACCGGTGGGAGGAAGGCTCTGCCTCCTCCCCTGGAAGAGCCGCGGCCGCATCCCTCTGCCAGCCGCCACCCGCTCAGCAACAGATGCACGCCGGCCGCTCCGCTCCGCCAGCCGGCACACGCTGCCAGCCCGGCTTATCCCACGCGGCGCCGGGACGCGACGGGCAGCGACGGTAGCTTAGGGAGGCGGGGAGGCTCTCGATGGGTTCCGCGGGGTCTACCCCCTCCCTGCCCTCCGGCCGGCGCGGCGGGAGCAGCTAAACGCCCGCCCGGGGGTTAGTGGCCGGCGGGCAGACGGGCGACGGGGCGAGGAGGCGCTCGCTCCTCGGAAAGAGTTAAATTTGCAGTCCCGGTCCCCGCGGAGCGCCCGGCAGCGCGGCGGGATGCCTGCGAGGCGCCCCGTTCCCCAGCGCTGCCCACGGCCGGCTGTCAGGGACGGGAGAGGAGGGAGTCCTGCGCCGTGCTTCGCGGTGAAACATCTTCCATTTTACTGGGGGACAGAGGCAAGGGGCAAAGCGAGGGCTTTGTCGAGTTGGTCACCACCGCCTCCCGCCCACAAGTGCCTTTGATTTTGGTCACAACTTCATACCGGTGCGTTTGCGGAGGAGGGTACGCGCGGGTCCGGTACCGGGACTTCCCTGAAGATGGCAGTCGCTTATTGTGTAATACTGGCGGCCGGGGCTCGCTTCCAAGACAACCCCCGGTAAATGGAGTGACTGCTGAAAATCTTCCTGGCTGTAATTTAAGGAAGCCCCTGTGTGCTCCCCTTTAGTTCTCAGGGTTCGGGGGGAGAAAGCTGAGAGCAGCAATGACAGGCTGTACCACTTCCGTGATAATGTTTCTGTCCCCAAAATGACTACCAAAAGCCTCTCCTTACAGGGTGGCTGCTTTTTACTGGCATGTATTTGTCATAGTATTTTTTAGATATCTCTGAACAGCAATGCATGGAGGGCAATACTGCTGAAGGTGTCACTTAGGAATGAGCACCCTGCCATCCTGTTCTGTTGTGTGAACAAGACTGAGATATTGACAGGGAATAGGCTAGATCAGGCTAGAGTAGCTGCTTGTTTCCTTAAAAATAAATGAATCTCAGGGAACTCTGCAATCATAATGAAGAGAATTATGGGGGATTTTCTGAATGGCATTACCTGTCTTGTAAAGTGAGATGTGTGTTAGGAAAAAAAATCACAGTTCTCCTAATCCTGTTTTCATTATATTGTTCTATATTAGTTCTTCCCTTGGATGGAATTATTACAAAATGACATATGCATAGGAAGTAGAGAAGCCTAGGCAGGATCTTTCTTCTTCATGCAGTAACATCATAGTCAATAAGGTGCTGCACTTCATTGCAGTCAAAATATTTTGAAGTTCTTAATAAAAATTTTGAGTTCTGAACTAGGTAGTTATCATTAAAATATTCAGGGTGGGGGGAAATGCCCTGTTTGTTCTGGAATGAGTGTTAGTTTCTTAAAAATTGCATTTTTACTGTTTTGTACTCTAGGGACATAAGAAATCAGGGTCATGTTGCCAGCCTGCTGTGTTGCTTTGAATGCTTTTAAGCAATTAATAATTGGATGGTTATGGAATGTTAAGTCAGGCGAACGTATATGTTTGGAATATGGTTGGATCATTATTGCATGCTTAATAGTGACAAGTAAATAACTTAGTGTTCATGAAGAACACTAGATGGACTGCACCAAAACGGAACAGACTAATGTCTGGAATAGCCATTAAATACATAATGGCAGTGCAAACTTTTTCACTCGGTTCAGACATTACCTTATTCCTTCAGTGCACTTACAGTAAGCAGAAGGGTAGCTGGCTCATCGTTGCCCATCTTGGTCCTCAGCCTGTTTTCTGAGGCCGCCAATAAATAGATGTGCCTGAAGGGCCTGGATCCTTATCATTGCATAATCGCAGACCAGGGAGTAGTTCTCCCTCTCAGGGCTTCACAGGTGGTGCTTGTGACATTGTTGGCTCTTGAAAGAGAGAATGTAGAGCCTTGAACACATGGGATTTTTTAATAGCTTGAGAAATAATTGCAGCATATTTTTAATGCTTAGGAAATGTACGGCAGTGATTTACTTCTGTATTTTCCCTTGTGTCTTTCCAAACTCCCTCATTGTTACAATCTGATCTTTGTATTGCAATTTTCTATAATACTTTAACTAAAGCTTGTGAAAAAATAATAACGAAAATAAAAAGATTTTTTTTTTTAATGATGCATTCAAGTACCTTTCTGTCAGGATTGAACTGAATATTCTAGCTTGCTTGATATTTCTGGTTTGTATAATGAAGCATTATAATACCTTTACTTTCTGTCAAACCATCTAAAGAATTGCAGTGTGCCTGCTAAGTTTGACTGCTGCTTGTCAGCAGCTGAACTCACTAACCTTTGAGGACATGAGCAGCAGCTCTGGTGTTTTTCAAAGCATTTAAATTGAATTAAGCACTTAAACACAATGCTTCGTTTATGTCTCAGTTGAGATTGTGTGAATTACATCTTTGTTATAAAATATCATCACAGGCTACATCAAGTACAAAAATGCAGAGGCTTCTGTCTTGGGTATTTTTTGAGATTAAATGTACTTGGAGTATGATTCTGATCCAGTTTGGTAAACTCTGTTTTGGTACTCCATGGGCATCTCTAGCTATTTGGGCATTCATACACAGTCTCAGTCAATAAAACAAAGCTCAGATGTAGACATTTGCAGAACTCTTGTCTAAGTCAGTGACTTTAATTTGTACTCTTCATTTTAATGAAAGCAGGAGTCTCACACTAGATGAGACTCTCAGGCAAAATTTCATAGTTATGTTATTTTAGAAACTCGAGGATTTATAAAGCAATCTTCTCTAAAGAGTCTCATCCAAACTCCATTGAAATTAATGGCAGTAGTACACTGATTCCAGCAGCCCTTGGACCAGGTCCTAGAAGTTAAGGGTGCTTGATAGTTCATGGCTTTGGATCAATGACGATGACACAGTATTTCTCTTTTTCCATCCCAGTGATTGTAGCTTTAGTTGGTTGAAAATACAAAGAAATGTTTCACAAAATAATGAAAGAAAAAGCTCTTCATACACTAGACAAAGCTCACAACTTCATGTAAATCAAGAAAGATGATTTCAGCTTAAGCACCCTGATACATGTATGTTGGAGGCCAAAAAAGCAGAATAATGTTAAAATAAAGGAATTAAGCATCTAGTAGACACTATTATAACTTTCAACAGCATTAAATTTGCATCAGGGAAAAAAATAACCGTCCAGGAACTGGAGGAAGAGGCATCGTGGAAGAAGACAAGGGCTTTAATGGGATTTGGATATCTGCCTTTCTACATCTGGACATCTTCCCTCAAATATGTAACATATTTTCTGATTTCTTGTAGGAGCAGTGCTGCAAGTGGTGCACAGACAGTGTGAATTTGTTTTGAATCTTAACATGTATAGTCAAGAAAGCAGTGTATGCAAGTTAGGATTCTGTCACTTGTTTCTAAAGATCCAAGTGAGTCTTGACAAGCTGAAAAAAAAAGTCTTACAGAAGTGGGTATATTATTACAAAGAGGAAAGAATATTCATACTCTTGGGATGAGATTATTTCTTTTTCTCTACCTACAACAAATAACTTGTGGCAATCATGATATAATCTCATTTTGTGTAATAATACACTCTTAATACCTTTAAATAGCAGGTTCGCATAGAAGAGGGAGCTCTGGAAAATACACAGGACTCCACAATATCTGAAAGCAAATGTGAGCTTTTTGACATTTGATACATATTTGCCTTTTTTGTTCTGTAAGTAGAAAGTGCCTTGCTTAGTTCATCTGATAAGAAACTACAGTCTAGTTGTGTTATATGTAGACTTTCTCTTTGTTTTCTTCTTTTACTAAAAAATTACATGTTTTTCAGTAAAACTCTTAAAACTTAAGAAAGTTGCACAGGCCATGCACCAGTTTGCATCATTCTTACCAGCTGTTCTAAAATTTAAAGACCTCGAGCCTCCAAATAAAGATGCCTTTTTCAGAAAGTTCAGTCATGAGTGGTGTCAACAAAGCTGACTCATGTCTTGTTCCTGCAAGTGGAAGTAAGAGAAGTGTTTACTTTTGTTAAAGATGGGGAACATATTCTGGAAACAGAAGAGCAGGTTTGTGTCCGAGGTGCAAAATAAGGTGTCTGTTCACTGGAGCTCAGTGTTCAGTAGCACATAATTGTCCTCACAGAGGGACAAACAGCTATCAATTGCTGTCTGAAAAACTCTACAACAGAACTGAGCAAGGCAGCAACTCCCTTGTCTCCCTGGTGGGGACCAAACCCTCTCTCCCAACCAAAAAAAGGAGTGTATGCCATGTGTTGATTAGGCCCTTTGTCTTTGGAGGCATAGATTGAAGTCACTTCAACAGCAGCAGGATTTGCAAGGGGAAGTATGGTGTACCAAAGTCAAGTGGGGCTTCTGGGGGTAAACCCTGTCACGCCTGTGAATGCTCTGAGTACTACATTGTCTGGAGCCTTATTTTCATTTTTGTAGTGCTCAAAGTGGGACAGACAAGGTGGTGTTGTTGTCATCTAAGAGTAACAGCTGAGTACATAGGAGACGTCAGGGTCTGAAAGGGGGTCCAGTTTACAGCAGGCAGAACTGGCAGGCATTTTTTCTTGTATCATCCGGTGAGCATGTGTCTGGCATATGTTGAGATAGTTGGGTAATTTCTTACCTTTTAATATTACCAAGTACTTGTGCTGTGATATTTGCAGAGATTGTGGCATTAAAATGCAATACGTTACGTGTATGGTGACGATCACTGTCTGCTCTGCTGACAGCGTTCTGCTTGGGAGGGACGTATTTCTTTAAATAGTCAGTGTCCCCTTTGACTTTCACGTAATAGGACTCCATTTGCGACATAACCTCTTTTTGCTTTAGAGTTTTTTAAACTTGGAGGGAATAGTCTTAAAGTTAGGTGTTTATGTTAATTCTTTGCTGGCTTCTCTGCTGATGTTAAGATGTGGGTGGGGAGAAGAGAGAAATCATGTATTCACTGCACCCACTCCTCTGGGTGCGGATCCCAGACCTGCAGAATGTATATCCTCTAAATATCTCTGCAATGAGATTAAAGCCAATTTCTGGCATATGTCTTGCAACTTCTTGTATAACTTATTCTATGCATACTGCAAAACACACTGTTATGGAATCTTTAGATTCAAATGCCAAACACACTCGGTCAGCAGGGAAAAATTATTTTTTGAAGAAATCTAGGAAGGAGTTTCCATTTACAGTTGAAGAAAGAGGGGGAAGGCCCTATCCTCTGATATGGTTATCAACCAGAGTGATTTACACAAGTTTGTGGAAAAGATGGGGTGTAATATCCTGGTGATAACTGTGAAGAAAATATTTGCAATAGGAAAAAGGAGAGGAAGGAGCTAGATGAGAAGGATTTAATGATGGCATAAACAAATTTGTCCATGGCCTACTTATATTGTTTTAACTAAATACATGTAACTATTTAGGATGACAACATAAATAGCATTGCATATCAAGGCTAGAAAACACCACCTCACATTAATGATCTGAGCATGACGATGCATGTGCATGTCAGTCTCTGTTCTCTGCTTTTCATTTCATTGCTCTATGGGCGTTTCCATGGCATATGGCAAAAGAACAATGCATTTGAGCAAACTGAAGAAGCTGGGAACCAAACACCTCTTTCATGAAAACTCAAGTGGAGACCATTGCTATCACAGGAAAGGAATACTTTTCCTTAGAAAGGGTTGAACCATTGTATATAGAGGTCTGGTTCAGGGAATCAAGTGGTGGGAGTTAACAGAGGAAAACCCTCTGTGATTCATTTTGTCTCAGATAGTTTTTGAAACAGCTGGGGGTAGCAGAGAGATGCGCTGAGGTTGGTGAGCACGGGTGTGACTCAGTCCTGTGGAGAAGTGTGTTAATATACATCAGCCCCTTTTATCGCAGGAGGACTGTTTCAGACTGGGATTCCAAACTGAGATGGTATGCACATACATCATATTTTTTGAACTTACTTTTGTACTAGGAAGCTTGGAACTAAATCAGTGACAGACCCTCAAGATTTTCAGGAACCCAATGTGCTGTTCTCTGATTTGTTGGTCTAGCTGAGCTAGAAATGAGATTTGCTGTACATTCATGATCCCCAGACTCCTGCATTAGTGTAGCCTGACTCCTGAAGCAACCTGGTTCAGCCACACCATTGCTCTGACTTAAAGAAGGTAGTGCCCCTAAGAGTAGGTGGAATATATTTGCAGTCCCTCTGTGTCTCCCCTTGCCGTGCCACTGACAGTTGTGGGATGCATTCTTTGCTAACCAGGAATTTCTCTACTTGCAGAAGGTTTTGCTGTGGCTAAGATCTTCTGGATTTGGGGACTGCTTGATACTGCCTGTTGAGTGGAAATGGGACATACTGGCAAACACTTTTTATAATTTCTTTTTTTGCCCCTTTTGAGGGAATAACCATGTAATCTTATTTCTAAGTCTGTGATTGATGTCCAGTTTCTGTGCCATTAGTTTTTCATTAACATCGGCCTAAAATTTCTGACAATTTTATCCACAGTATTTTTCAAATAAGTTTTTTCAAATGTGAAAAGGCAAATATCGAATATCAAATTAAAGACAAATATCCACCTTCTGCCTGAAAATTATACTCATAAAGAATGAAGAATATGAGGGCTAATTCAGCAGGGTTATCCAAATTGTTGTTACTGAGGCTCCTGAGAGATGAAGGCCTAGATAATGGACTAATTGCTTTAAAGTGAACATCACGAGTTTGAGGGATAGGATTAGAAAACTTAGGTTTCCTGCTATGGCCATGGTACTTCCCTTAAATAATTAATGAGTTCTAAGATCAGAAGACCATTAGGATTTTCCGCCTCTTACAATATAGGCCATGCATTTCACTTGGGGATTTCTGCTTGCTTGACTGCCAACTAGAATATGTACTTTAGAAAACCTTCCAATCTTGTTTTAACGATCCCCCCAAATCCTTCTTCCTGGAAAACTTCTCTGTGATTTGCCTGAAATCCCTTTAAAAGTCCATTGCTATTTGCAGCTTAAACTCTGCTGACCCTGTAGCCGCTGAGGGCTGTGAGAGAGCAGCTCCCGGTTTTTGCATTCACTACTTGCCCTGCAATGCCTTCCTGGCTGCAGACTCTGGATATCACTGGCAAGACAGTGGGTCGAAGGCTTTCTGGCTTTTAGGACTATCCAGGGGATCCAGCCCATTATCAAGGGCTCTGGTGGATTAGATCCTGATGGAATCACGAGTTTTCTTCCCTTTTGCCAGATTGTCGCAGACCATACATGAAAACCTTGTTTACTTCCTTCTTTGCAAGCTGGGTCTGCTGGATTCATGCTCTGCCACTGAGTAGCTGGTTCTGCAGAACATTTTTTGAATTCTTGCTAAACTCATTTTCTTCCTTACATCCACCTTTTTTTTTTCCTGATTATTTCCAGGGTCTCATTTTTTTTGATCAAATAATCACAACCATATACCTCTAAAGAATCTATTTGTTGAATATTTTATATCCTTAAACTAATGTACTTTACCATTTATCTAGGATAGGCCTCAGCTTCTGCTGCAGCTTCATTGAACTACAGAATTATGTGAAGATTCATACACACAATAGGTGTCTAAGTAACCATTTTACATCCAAAACCTCCAGGGAGAAGTAGTAAGAGGCCCCTTTTGGGATGCTAATTAACTTCCTTTCCACTGTTTACTGCTCCTGTTTTCACAGGGAATTAAATGTTTTTCTAGCAAAGAATACGTCTCTTTCTTTACAATTTTTACTTTATATGAAGGGACAGTTTTTGACAGACTTACAGTGTGGTACAAAATACATAACATTTTTCAAGCGTTGAGATTCAGGCATGCACTCTTGTGTATCTAGCAGCATAGATTAGGGATATTTTTGTATACACATAAGGTATAAAAATATTAAGCTCTGTGTTTCTGTGGGGTCTTCCATGTAATTTTGAAGTTCTGTACAAGCATCTTGGGTTTTGCTTTCCACTTTTCCCTGTAAATGTGGCAAGCCTTAGTATTAATAATTTACAGGAGGTTGACCAAGAAAGAAATCCAACTTTTTCCCTTTCTAAAAATTCCATGTTTTTAGTGAGAATCTAATCTGGAGGGATGCTCTAGTGGCAAGAAGATTTTGTGCAATATTCTAAAATAAATTAAGTAGCGATAGGTACCACTACATAAAGTGATAGAAAAAGTTTTTCATTCCAGATCTTTAAACTTAGCCAAGCTCCCCTCTGCTCCTTATTTCTTGCTGTGAAGCATGCTAATAGTATCAGCTCCAGATCACTTTTTTTTTTTTTTCCCCACCAAAAAAACCCCCAAAAAAAACCAAAAAAAGAAGAGTTTCAAGTTAGCTCCCTGAACTAAAGATTTGCTTTCCAAAAACACCGAGTGATTTGCATTTTCCGTCAACAACAGTGGGAATTGCTGAATGCTCAGCACTTTAGAAAGCCAGCCCACCTATGAAAATGCAACGTGCTTCTATGAGGAGACCTAGAATTGCCACTTTTAATAAAGAACAAAGGCATTCATCGTTACTTGCTTTAAAGTTTTGGATTGCCTGCTGGAATAAAATGCTGATTTTGTTCAGCCTTTGGGATGGAGATCCTTTCAGGATCAGTGGCAGTATTAAATATTACTTAGATTATTACATCTCAGATCTTGTAGTTGAGAAATACGCAAGGTACAGTATTTTTAAGAACCAGTCTATTAAAAATTGTCATTTTTATGGTGAACACATCTGAAAACGGTGTGTTTGACCTTGGCAAAAATAACAGCTTGTATGATGTGGACAAAAGGAGTGGCATGGTGGGAGCACTATTTCCCTCGGGCCTTGTTACTCAAGGCAGGTCTATATGGCTGGCACAATTATGTCACTGGTGGGTATCAGGAGGTGTTATCTCAATGTCAGCAGAAGCCCTTAGTGTAATCACTGCAGCAAACAACTTTTTTTTATCAGATATAATAAAGATAATTTCATTAAAAGGGGATAGTTTACTGAAGGGTAAAAGTGAGTTTTCCTTAATCCTTGAGTTCAAAACTTTGACATTACTAGCAATCATTTTTTCATCCACTATGGAGCAAGTTACAGATTAGGCCGAACATTAAACTAGACAGACTGAATTGGTGCTTTGGGTGTTGTGTTTTTTTTTCTCTCAGATTTTTATGTGTTTTTCTGTCTTTCTTCTCAATCTTTTACAATTTCTCATCTTCATTCTCAAAGTGCTGCTACTAGAATTTGATCTATTACTTCAGGAATAATCTCACTGTTGCTGGATATAGTAGTAATTTTATCTGTTTTCTTCAAGCCTTCTGTTCAGAATGGAGGAAATCAATTTGATCTCTGTGCTGCACTGCTGGGAAAGAGGGAAAGGGGGCAGAGATAGGATTTTCAGGCTACACACAAGGAGTGAAACACTGGGATTTGCAGCACAAATAAATTTTCATTTGCCTTCTCCAAGTGAATCTCTCTAGCTACAAGCAAATCTGATCAGTCTTGGTAGAGCAGTTGGACACATACAGCCTGGTCATTTGGGTGATGCTGTGGGAGGTAAATAATTTTAGCTGAACAGCCAGCTACTTAGAAAGCTGGGACACATTACAGCAGATAATAGTGTATTGATATTAAAGCTGCTCTTGGCAATGGTTAGAGGCTTGGTCTCAGTACAAGAACAGGAGTTGCCATCCACAATAAATATATTGGTTTCCAATACATCACCAAAGTTTCTTAGGATGTGTGAGTGCTCTGTACTCTAATTACACTGAGCGATTAAGCAGCAAGAACAGAGACACATGGGACAAGCAGGGTGAATGATAACCTACTTTGAAAAAACTAACATATGAGGCTGGGATTAGAACATCCTATAAATGTTAATGGGTGTTACTCAAGGGGGAGGAAACTGTGTGGGAGGCGTGAGGTGACATATAGCTTAAATATATAGCCAGTCTTTAACATAGTTAATACACTGTATAGTCAACCTTTTACATGAACTAATAACTCTAAGTGATTTACAGTTCAGAAATACCGATCAGGGGATTGAGAAGTGAATTTAAAATGCTATAAAAGCAGAGGATAATGTGGTAGAGGAGGACAACACTGAAAAGATTTCTCCTTTTTCCTTTGGAAAGTATTGGTTATGGGCAATACATTTATGCCAGGTGTTTGAGTTTTTTTTCTATTTTTAGGTTCTCAGGGACTGTGCTCCTACAAGGAACACACTTTCCTCCTACAGTTTCCCACTCTGAAAATTACTCAGTTTGTGTGGATCTCACAAAGGAGATGCCAACAGTGAGTCATCTGGTCACCAGCTCTGTCCCAAGCCTTTCAGCTAGGTCTTGCAAAATTTACCTTACTGGGCTGAACAACAGTTATTTACCTGTGGTAAAACCTCCCAGAACAGTGAGGAAGGCAGAGTTCAAAAGAAATAGCCTTCATTTTCTGACACTGAAGTCAAGTTTCAAAATTTGTGCTATTTCAAATGGTTGTGGAAATTCAGCTTCCCATTTGAGAAAGGAATGTAAGAAAAATGTTGGTTTAAACCTGAAAATTATACAGCTGAGTGATTCATCATAAGCATAGCAAACATGGCTATTTTATCAATCAAAATGAAAACACATTGGCTTGTTTTTACAAAGAATTAAAGGATTAATTAGCAATAAAAATACTATGTAAGAAACAATCATCTGGTTACATAGTTAAATGTTTCTGTCAAGGACACAGGTAACAAGAGGCTGCTCAAGTACACAATCTTGTTTGCTTCTTTGTGAGGCATGGGTTAAATGCAGCAATGCTGAGGACACGCAGAAGTAGCATAAGGAGAGAAAAATATTTGTCTAGGCTGAAGCCAGTCACATATCTATAGAATAAAGTGATGTTCCCTAAAATGTATGTCCATCCATACAGTGCGGAATATGATTTCATAACCTCTGATACACCATTGCTCTCTCATGAATTTAAAGCCACTGGCTGAGCAATGGGGGTTGAGTGAGATGTGGTGGCAGATTGGTGGCTTTTTGAACACAGAGGAGGATACTGGATAGTCAAAGCACATTTTTTTCTTACCTGCATATGGGCTATGACTCAGTGGAACCCCATGTATCCACTTAGCTGGTGAAAAGATTTAGGCAAAGGAAGAAGAAGAGTTCAGAGCACTTTAGCTGCTGTGGTTTGGTAGCGTGAATACCTGCTTTCCTCCCCTCTTAGTGTAGTCAATGCTGAAATAATGCTGTAAGGAAGGGTGGTCCAAGGACTATTCACCAACAAAATCCCATTTAAGCCTCTAAGAAAGGTATTAAATAGGATTTAAGCAACATCTTGGCCTATACTGGCCCTCTGCTCAGGGAAGAATTTCATCTCGAGTTTAAAAATATTTCAAAAATGTGTTTTCAGTAATCACATTATAGAATCATAAGACTAAACAATGGAAAATACCTATTAAGTCATTGTGTAAAATTGTTGCTATGTCTATAACAGATTTTGATCCTGATGCATTTGATTTGGTCATAGCCTTGTATAGGAAGAAAACCTGTTTCTCCTTGCCCACACAAAGGGCTCCATACAGCCTTGCTGCTTTCTCACTATAGGCAATGGTGATAAAGGAAAGCAAGGGTTATGCATCAGGCATTTCTATTTCACCTCATTTTTGTGTCTAAAAATGCATTGGGCTCTTTTCTTGCCCATCCAGTTGCACAGGTGAATTGGCAGAAGAGTCATGTGGACAGTTAGTGATAAATTGAGCATATCTCCAGCTTGGGGCTATTTGCTGGGCCCAAGGTAAACATTTATTGCTTCTTTATTCAATGTTATTTTGCTCTTTTTTTCTACTTTTATTTATTTATTTACTTCCATACCCTCATTCAGCAATATGTAGACTGTAATTAGAATGTTTATAATTAGAATTTATTTGGTGATTTTCTGTAGAAACTTTTTAGTTGCATGTCAGTTTTAGAATAATTTATTGACCTGGAATGCTGTGTTTTGAAAACTAAAATTAGACAAGGCACCTTTACTTTCTGTAGCAAACTATTTTTTTTTTAAATGTCAACTATTCACAAAATAAATTGCCAAGCTCTCAACATGTAATTTCAAATTTGATTTGTACCAAATTAACCTTCTGCTTATGGCCCTTCCATTTGTTTTCCTTTCGGATTATTGAGTCATGAAAACCTTTGAGGTTTTGGGTTTCCATCCCAGCTTGGCACAGGGAATTCTTTTGAAATCTTGAATTTCCATAAGATGGGAAAACAATTTGCTGTTTAGCTGCATATGTAATGACACTTGCTGAAAACTGGAGCTTTCTTCTTCTTGGAGAAGCAAGCATCTCCCTGGCCACATGTCCTTCTTCTCCCTGCCTTGGGGTTTGGCCCTTGCGTTTCCTTCCTTTGCCTATGATAGAATTCCAGTAGTTGTGCTGCGCTTTCTGTGCCTGGAGAGACCTGGCTTCTTGAAAGGAGGAATGGGATCACTCAGTTAGCTGCTCACATGGGAATGGTGGCATTGCTGCTGTGAAAGAGGCAGGGAAGATAATGCTTGTCTGCAGGGTGAGGTAGGCTGCAAGTCCTGGGGAGAAGAGGTGTAGGTTCTTCTCTGGTGTGGGGATCCTGTATTAAATCCCTTCACATTCTGGTGAGTTTTGATTAGCAGCAAAGAAGGTCTTCTCCAGCATTACTATTTTCTCTGCACTTCTGCATGCACAGCATCTGTTCCATTTCGTAGCCTGGCATATTACTTGGAAAACTGCAAATAGTGTGTTGAAATTACTTAGCTAGCTACGACAATATGTGAAATGCCTATCAAAAGCTATGTGGCTGTAGATTGGAGAAACGGGCGTGAGTGCTGTTTTCTCAAAACTACCACTGATTTTATGGGAAGCATGGGGTTTCTGATAAAAGCAGAACCAGACAGAGGATCTACAGCTTTAAGCTGGTCCAGCTTTTGCACTAGAAATATGTAAAGTATTATCAGTACGCAAGACTGCATATTCTCTGTTTGGTGTATATGAAGCCAATAGAAAATGTGGTCTGTGCAAGATAAAACAAACTGAAGCAATCTTCTGGTCCAATGGCATACAGGTTGCTGCAAATACGTGTTCAGTATGCAACTACCTTGATCAATCCCTGGAATATCTGTTTTCATAGGAATCATACAAGTTTGTGTATTGATTTGTCACCTATGGTTTAATATTTCTGCTACAGAAATGTTTAAAATGACACATGTTTAAAATTAGACTTGGCAGAGCAATTTGCCTAGAGATTATTCTTGTGAAGTATTGATTCACAGCACTGCTGTGAGCTGGATTACTGTCCAAATTGGAAAAGCCAGTCGTAGAGAGGTCTTTATCCTTTAATAACAATTAGCTCCTTTCTTAGAGGGACACAGCTGACTGAAGCAACGGAGAGCTGCAAAATGTCGGACAACCGGGGAATCTAAGGCCTTCTCTTCAGGGATGTGGGCTGAGGGGGAAGGGAAGGAAAAAGAAGAAAAGCACCAAGAAAGATGGTTTTCTGGAGCTGGAAACTGGACACACTGGTGCTGTTTGTTTTACTAATAATCAGGTGCTCTGAGGAACTGAATCGTACTCGCCTCTCTCTTCTCGGGCTTTTACCCAACAGCTGCCTGATTGATCGAAGAAACATAACGACAGATGTGTTGCCCGCTGTCCATATAGCCTTGAAACATTTATACAAGCATAAGTGGATACTGAAGAACTATGAACTACAGGTATCATTCCACGACACACAGGTAAATGGATGTAGGTGTAGCGTTGTGTAATATTTGAGCCTCCTCTGTGAGCACCCTTTGGAAAGCTTGCGACTGAATCCCTTCCTGGTAAACCCTGCTCTGCTGAAATACAGCAAATGTGGCTGTCCAGAAAAGTTTGGGCTCTTGCGTGGTTGCCTGACTGTGACAGGGATCTTGCAGTGCAGTCATACCCTCTTGGTGCTAGAAGCAGGAATGAAGAGTGTGCAAATTAGGAGGGATGGCAAACACCTATGGTGTCTTCAGGTGTGTCTGAGGTACGCAGAAAGTTATCTTCAAATCCATGGCTTGCTGAGTTGTCCTGTTCTTCTGCACTGTCTCCTGCATCTTGCTCTTCCAGCTTTCCACAGTGACAGTTTTTATAGATTGCCGCCCTTCTCTTTCTGCTTCTGCGTGAGCAGGAGAGAGGTCTGTGCTGCGCCATTGGAGCAGTGTGTTTGACTGTGTAGATCCTTGCTTGCTGGTTTAAGGAAAGTTAAAGGAAAAATATAAGAGTTGAGGATTCTGAGAAACCAGATATAAAAGGTATTGAGATGATATCTTTGTAATAATTTCAAATTTGAGAAAATCTTCCTCTAGGATTGATATATCTCCTCATCTGCTGTGCAGAAATTAAGGCAATCTGTTTCTAAAACCTGTCTTTCAGTCTGGCCAAAAGAATTGTGACAAAATTAAGAGGAGGAACTCACATATCAGGGTGACTTGGGACTCTAAACTTGTTCTTAAGGAGATTTTCACTAATTTGAGCTTCTGTCTCCTGCATAGAAGACTTGTGGTGGGGCAGTTGCCCTCAGACTCAGACACATTTGCATACATACAGGCTCCCTATACTGCTTAGTATTTTGAAGTTGTGAAGTAGTGTGTCTCAACTTATTTGCTTATCTATAAATCTTTACACATGGATTATATTATTATGATGAAGTTATTAAAATGTGACAATATTACACCTATAACAGTTGTGCTGCATTATGTAATGGGAAGAAGATATTATATGTCTTCTTTTGAAGCTATAGAAAATTAGCCAAGGGAGAAATTAGAATGTAATTTTAATAGTGTATTTGGTTCATAAGCACTTATAGGTAATTTTTGAAGTACTTAACATGTAACAAATGTGGTCCCATATGCTATAACATTACTTGAGGATAGCTTCCGTGTTTAATAATGGAACACAAATGTATCAACTGCATGTACTCATTAAGAAAATACCTGTCTTGTAAATTACTTCTAATACAATTCACTGTTTTATTTATTTGTCCATAAGTTTCTAGTGGAAATGTAATTATAGATATGCAGTCCTGAAAAATGCGTGTGTCTTAATTTCTCGTGTAAAAATATTAAGATGTGCAGTAACATTTCAGCTTAAATAATTCGAAACTGTGGATGTGATTTTAAGTGGACAGCAATTACAACCTACTGGTATTTGTTTCATTTGGGTGGTGTGTGTATGTGTGTGTAGGCGGATGTTTATTTGCTAATTGTGTTTACATAGTTCCCAGTTCCAGGAGCAACTCCAAAATATTTTTCCCCACATAAACCTTCAGTGGATTTGAATTGCACAACTTCAGCTCTTTTGCACTGACCTCTACAATTTGAATTGAAATGTTGAAGTAATCTATAATTATCTTTTTGAAACAGCCCCTTGAAAAAGACATGTTGTGGTGACTTGTAATATATTAATAAAACACGGGTCCTTAAGGTTTCTGATTTTTCTTCCTGGTCCTGAGAATAGAGTGCACAGTCTTGAGTTTTAAGTACTGATTACAGACAAGCTACAGAGGTCCGTGGATTTAATTGTTTCTCAGGGACAGTATGGATGCAAGAGAGCTGATTCTATTTGTTAATGTTGTGAGCCTAGATTTGCCTTGTGTGACCTTATGCAACCTTTGAAATAACTTCCTTGTAAGTACAATATACAGATACTTGGCTTTTTGGATGTAAGATCTTTCAGGAGGGGGAACATAATTGACCTTTTGGCATAGTTAACTAGGAAGAGAGAAAAGTTACTACCAAAAATACTTGTGTTGCCTTTGCAGAAATAAAAAATGGAAAGAATTCATGACACCCAATATAAAATGATGCACAGGGCTTGAACAAGGTTGTAGCTTTATTCATGAGCGCAGAGGAGCTCTGTCCTTAGCCCCAGGGTTTTGAATCCACATTCTTTGCCCAAGAGAGAGCACTGCCCTGCTGCAAGGTAGTGTGTTTTTGGGAGAGTTTTCAGTCTTCTGCTCTGCTACTGTTTTATTTCATCTAATTAAGTTGTCACTACTCCAGAATGCGAATGGTAACAATGAGGCAAAGGGAGCACTCTTACAAGAATTGTCTGAATCCTTTATATTAAATGAAGCTGTTTCAGCCTGAGCCTTTGGGAAAACTTTCTTCAGCAGAGTACTTTATAACCTGGTGGCTTTGGCACTGAGCTGAGAACTGAATGCTTTCTTTGACTGATGTCTCTCAGCTCTCCCGTGATTAAATGTGCATTTTCTAATTACTGTGTTGTCAATTCTTTGCAAGTGGGAATCCCTTGAACACTCATGTAGCACTTTAACATAAAAAACGCTTAAATATTCACTGAGAATGAAAAATAAGCAAGTGAAAATAATCTTGTAGTTCAGTAAATGGCTACTTATCCATCAAATTGTACATCTATGTCTGCAGTATTTATTTATTTATAGCAGAAGGACAGTGTTAACAGGGCTGATATTTCTCTCTTTTCCAGCCACCCCAAGAAGGGACATCATGGGGAGATATGTTTCTCCCCCTCTAATACAGCAGGGCTGAAGCAAGGCTGAACCTGGATTGTGTGGAGAGCACAAATACTTGAAGTGTTGGACAAAGGGTGTGGGAAGGCTGAAAAGCTGATTTGAGCAGATTTGTTAATCCAACCATGGAGTAGCTTTTTAGTGCAGCAGGGAAATTATGCCCTTGAGATTTTCACCCATGGGGGTGGACAGCCAGGTATAATTGAGCTGTCTCTGTATCACTTTATTTCTGTCTTTCACCGTATGGCTGACATCTGGAGTCTCTCCTTCTACGCTGTCCTCAGGGTGATCTGGCTGGTGGATTCTTACAGGCTTAGGCAAATCTAAAAATAGTTTTACTGATGTGTAAAGAACAATATGTTGGTCCTTCAAAGTTATTCTTCAATTCTTACCTAGTTTTTTGTGACTTAGTGGCCAATTAAAGGCATATGAAGCCAGGACTTTATTAGCAATAGTGTTAACAAGAAAGGTTTATGTGCTGTAATTAGGACATGGACTGAGCAAACGAATAGACTTTACCACTGGGATTTTCTGAGTAGTGGTGATTTGCACTCAGATTGCTTGTTGACACTTGGCTGAGTCTATCCTAATGTGTATCATTTCTGACAGGGATGATACAGCATATCCCAGTCTGACTTTAAGGCTGGTTGGCTTTCCTTTGTTAATAAACTGCTTCCTTTGTAATGTAATGACACAATAACATGACAGATGTGTGTCAGCTTATTTAAGACACATCTTTATGTGCTAATTAAAAAAACCCCAAAACAAACAAAACCAAAAAAACCCACAAACCAGCAATGGAACAGTCACTGAAAATGACATTGATAAGCAAAATATTTCTAGATTGAAAATTTCATGACATGTTTGTTTTCTTATCCTACCTAAATAAGAAAAAAAATCTGCTTCAGGCTTAAGATGAAGTAAACTGAAGCAATTTTGTATTGTACATGTACATGAATTTCTTAAAAGAAAGTAAAAAAATAGACATTTTGCAATGGTGTTAATATACAACACCAGTATTATTTCATGAAAGAGAAAAAATAGTTATTGATTTTCATGTGTGCAACTTGTTGCATACGATCTGTAACTCCACCTTGTATGTTTCATACCTTCTGGAATGCTTTATGAAACCATTTGCCAGGGCAGGCAAAGGAAATGAAAGCACCATGTCATTCATGTTTTGTAGAGACTTGACATTTTGAAAAGTTCTGTAAATAGGTGTCCTAGGAAGTTATTAGAAGACCATGTATTTGGTAAGTTGGTTCTTGACATCTAACATTTACTTGAACAAGGTATTGTATTCTGCCTCTCAGGTACAGTATTTTAGTCATGGAAATTTTGAAGAATAAAACACTTGTCAAATGCTAATTTTAGCTTTCCTAGACTGTTGTATCACTATCCCTATTATTAGAACTGTCTAACTGAAAACAATAAGAAAAGTGTTCTGTTGCCTATAGTTTTCCCCCTCAAAAGTCTTAATTATGATTCCTGGCAATAGCTCCTAGTTTTCTAAATCATATATTGAAAAAAAAATTTATGATAAGCCTGGCTAAATTTCTTATAAGCAATTCTTTTGAACTTCCATGAAATCCACCCAGTTTCAATTTTATTTTAATGTTTTACTTTTCAGTGCATCAGGGGTTCAGAATATAGAAAGGGTACACAGTTGCCTTATGTTAACCCTTTCTAAATGTTGAGCTACTTCTCATATAGCAGAAAGAAATGTAGTCTTTCTTACCTTTTGGCCCCAGAAGACTTAGTCTTTATTCACTGATGTAATTTTATCTTTTTACTCTATCTTCTTAGTGTCACCCTTCATTCATTTCAGACCTTTGAAATTGCTGGGTGTAATGCACCTTACATATATGGGCAGTGTACCTGGGGACTCTGGTGTGAGTAAAATTATTTGGGCTTGGCATTTTTTGTTTTCCTGTTACTGCTTCTGAGCCATAAGGAATTTGAGCAGAGGAGTTGGTTAGTGGATCCAATGAGGGCTGACAGTGCAGGAGAAGGGTTTGGCACTGTGAAGCCAGGGGTGTTCCAAGGGATGTCCAGGGCAGACAAGCTCCGGGTTTCATCTGACCTACATTTGGAGGCCTGGGCTCGGAATATTTCTCTTCAGCTTGTGTGGCAGGAGTCTTGTACTGTCAAAGAGTAGGCCCTTCTATGTGGAAAGATTCATCTAACCTATTTTAGGAGACTATTTTAAGATAAAAAGAATTGTATACTAGGGAAATCCTGTTTCTTCCTATGAAGTTTAAAGGGAGCCTCAGCTGACTAGTGTAGATGCAAATGTCTCCACTGTATTGTGTCAGCTAGAGCCTACCCTAGTGTCTGTGGGAATTTTAATTAAAAAACCTGTATTAACAATGCATTTCCAGTACCTCTGGCTTTCTGTGGGGTTTCAGCAGGTGGTTCAGAGTTCTCTCTTCCCATTACCCCCACTTCATCTTTATTGGTTACGAATATCTTTCTTTGGTCTCTCATGTCTAGCCAGAAAAACCTGGAAACCAGGTCAGCAATACTCTACCGTGTAGAGCAGCAGAATGGTGGCCGCACTGTGGCCAGGTATGCAGACCAGGAAGCATTTCCATGCCAACCCTGTGGACAGCCAGGCCATCCCTCACCAGAGGTGACCATGGGCTCGCTGCTGCCATGTGGTGTGGTTTAGCAGGG
The DNA here is from genome assembly GCA_013399855.1 of Oxyruncus cristatus. Classification (NCBI taxonomy): domain Eukaryota; kingdom Metazoa; phylum Chordata; class Aves; order Passeriformes; family Cotingidae; genus Oxyruncus; species Oxyruncus cristatus. Next base: position 1,626,172 of record VXAY01001956.1, on the reverse strand, counting down.
CCTCCTCGTTTACGGCTTTTTCACAGATGAAATTTTATGATGCTGGGGAAACATTATCCTGCTCTCTGACCTAGCTTTTAACTCTTGTATAAGGGCAAAATGGTGAGGAGAATTATTCATGCAGAGCACAATTTCTTTCAAAATCACAAAGACTGTGAAACCAGATTACTGTCACCAAGCCTGAAGTTCAAAAACCAAGGAAGGATAGTTTCGATAGTCTTGACATAATTTTTGAAATTGCATGCAATTGTATTTTCCTTTCAAAATTAGTTTCAATTGAGATGGCAGTGTTTTGCTCTATATTACACACTAAAATTAAAAATAACAAAAAAGAAAGTCAGAATTTGAATCACTGTTTTTATGAAGATTAAAATTCTTAGTAACATGAAAACCACTTGCAAAACTTCACAAAATCACTTGCTCCTGTTCTGCATAGCTCCTGCTCATAGCTCCTGCTCATAGCTCCTCACAGATGTTTTCCATGTGTGCCATTCTACACATGTATAGTTTGTGATCTGTATTGTGAAAATTTCATAAAACACCTCTTTTCACATTATAAAATGAAAAGAAAATACGTTAGAACAATCAGATTCTGGAAAAGTTAGTGCATTTAAGTACACTTTGTTTAGGGCAACTTCAAATTTTTATGCTGGTTTATTATGTTTGTGCAATACCAGTCTCTAAGGAAATACCACCAGTGATGTCTCCATTCTGCTGCCATTCTCAGACACATCGTGCAATTTCCTTAGCTTTCACTGTAAAGCAGTGATAAAACAATGCAGGGACCTTCTGAAAACAAAGAACTAAAAAA
>VXAY01001956.1:1566077-1625323 GCA_013399855.1 Oxyruncus cristatus | reverse complement strand
AAAAAAAAAAAGTTCCTAAGTTATGGATCATTTGCAGCTAGGCTGAGTTGTGGCAGCCTCATAAACTGCTCTGAGAATAGTGAACTGCTGGACAACTAACACAATGTCAGGAGAAGTAAACCAGGGTTTATTTCAAAGTAAGTAAGAGGTGGTCAGACCACTTGATTGATTTGAGTAGTTCCAGTGGAGGATCAGACATTTTGGTTTTGCATCACAGTTAAACTTTATTAATTTTTTTTGCATAGGCAATCTTTTAAAATAAAAATGTCATTTACTTTCAGGTACCATCTATGCATTTCTCTGATACCAACTGATACCTTACCATTAGGAACATTTTCTAGTTTGACAGAGATGCACAGTAAATATTTTAAACATAGAGAAGGAATCTGGAATTTAGGGAAAAAAAAAAAAAAAGAATGTAACATTGTTCTCTGAGGATGTTCATACCCAGTTCTTCTAGTTATTCTCCAGATCTTCTATGGCCACCATAGTCAGAGTACTCAGTCCATCTGTCCATTTCTTCCATCTGTGGCTCTTATCCTGGTTTCCCAATGCTGGGGTCTTCTTGCTCACAGTTAGCATATGCTCCGTCTTGTCTCACCTCACTGCTGCTCCAGAGCTCCTTTCTCCTGTCCATGACCACTGACTCTGGGTGCTCTGTGATTTCTCAGCTGCCCACAGTAAGCGAGAGAGGCAGGGATCCAAGAGAGAGGAGTCAACAACAGGAGGCTGATGAAATGTTGTGAAGAGTAAGTAGGCGTTTCACAGGGTTTTAAAATGAGAAGGATCAGGAAAATGTGTCACCCCAATGTCTTACGCTCAACTTCCAAGCACAGAAATCCTTTAGGAGGGCATGGCTTGGTACCAGCTAAATCACAAAAAGTTCAGAGACCCAAATGTTATGATCAGAGTGCTGTATTTGAAGAAGTGGGGTTTGAAGCTGCAGGGAAGGACGTTAACTCCAAAGGTATTTAGCAACAGGAAGAAGCGAGAAATGCATTTTTATTCACATTTTTGTTTGGAATTGGCTTCTTGTTGCTGAGTGGATCCAATATTGCTACAGTACTTTACCAAGTATATTTCATAGATTTCAGGCTGGAATGGAAGATTTTCTGAAAACTATGTTTAATGCATCATTTAATGACAACCATGAGGACTTTGTAACTTTTTTTCTCATTTTTGTGATTAAATGATGTCCAATTAAATATTTGTTTATTTTTACTGTGAATACAGGGACGTTGAATTGCATTCACCATTTTGTTCCAAATGAAACAACACTGATAGAAATAAGTATTTCTTGATACATAACAAAACTCACATGAAGATCTGACAGATAGCTGGAATTGGTTTATAATATTTATGTGATACCATTAAATTATTTAAACCTTACTGATACAAGCAGTCATGTAGGTACTTGTATAAAAATTGGAAAAATACTCTTGATCCGAGTCTCATTTATACAAAGGACTGTTTTATTGAAACCTGACAAGGTAGAGGTGCCTTAAAAATATCTGATCTTTAAGTCTACATGGACAGAAACCACAACCATAGCCAAAAGAATTTACTTCAGTGTAAGCTTCTCTCCACAAAATCCAAAAGCCGTTTTTAATAAAGTAAGATATATAATCTGTGGGGTGGGTAGAAATGCAATGATAAGATATAAAAGTCGGAGGGTTGTTTCTCTTAAGTTTGGTGTGCTGGTAGCTGCAGTCAAAGTGATGCTATAATACACGCATGTTTAAAAGCTGGGTGATGTGCCAAGCCTTTATCCCTGGGACTAAGATCTATTTATTAAGAGATCATACAGAGAACTTTCTATATGGGAAATCAGGGAAAAAACTGGCAGAAATATCAGAAAGCTTCTCCTTTGTAGCACAACCTACATACCAAACAGCAGAGAAAACCAGACGATTGAAAGCAAAACAAAACAAATAGGCTTTGAAAGGGGTACTTGCACGTAGATATTGGTACATCAGTTTTACTCTTGACAGTGATGGACATGGTGGTAGAAGTGTTAGTAGGCTGAGTGTGGTATGCTTATGACAATGTCGTGAGTTTACTCTGGACTGATTTTTTTTTAAACCTTTTACACAATTGCTATGAGAGAAGTTTTATACAGATAAAAGAGACAGGATGTGGGGGAATAATATTAAATTTATTACTAGCAGGATAAAAACTAAAGAATAATATATACAACAATTCTAACTAGGTAAAATTGTGAAGAAAATGTTATGTATTTACAAAATTATCTCTCCCCCCTGTATCAGTCCAGGAGGAGAAAAGTCTTTTCTTTCAGGGTTTACAGTTCCTCTAAATCAAATCTGCAGCACTTGAAAGTTTTCTTCTATTATCTTTAGGGCGACAACTTCGATCGGCCGTAGATGGAAATCTCTCTCTCTCTCTCTCTGCTGCACGTCGACCTCAGGACTGTCCCTGCTCCTCCCTGCCGGGCCAGGACCGGAGGTCAGGGAGTACTCGGCCTAGTGAAGTCCTCCATGGACTGCAAGGGGACAACTTGCTGCACCAGGGTCTTCACCCCTGTTACAGGGGATAATGGCATCGAGTCCATCCCCTGTTTCTTGTGGGGTCCCTTCTCACAGGAGACAGCCTTGGATGAGCTTCTCCAGCGCGAGTCTACCCTCAGACAACAGTTCTTCCATACACTGCTGTCCTTTAGGGTCACAAATGAATTACAGCAGCATAAATCCCTCACTGGGATCACAAGTCCTACCCGGGGCACTTGCTCCAGCATAGGTTGCTCTCTCCAAGGGCCACAGATCTGCAGCCAGACTCTGTTTCATCTTAGGCCTCCCACGGAGTTACAGCTTCCTCCGTGCACTCCTCTGCTCCGGCACAGCTGGCAGAGGGTCTCTCTCTGCTCTGGCACAAGCTCCTCCATGAGCTGCAGGAGGCTCTCTTCACTCCAAATCATCTTCCAAAGGTGGCAGGGGGTTTAGTTTTTAAGTCTTTTCCCCTGCTGGAGGAGGAGAGGGGACACCCCCCCCGGGCCTCTCCTCCCCGCTCCTGCTACACTGACCTTGGAGGCCACATTGCCATCTCTTGTTTTCCTCTGCTCTCCTCCGGGCTGAAATTTCTTCTGCACAATTTATCTTCTCTTCTGTTTTCTTAAATATGTCGTTCACAGAGGTGTTCCTAAAACTTGTGATTGGCTTTCTCTGGAAATCTACCTGGAATTAACTATTTTTCATCCCTGGGGCGAGGGGGGCTAGTAAACCCACGACAGGCAAGAACTTCTGGTTTTCGTGCCTCGTTTTTTTTGTTACTGTTGTCTGTCCTATTTTCGTCAAAAACTTACCAGTGGGTAATTTGCACACTATTGTAATCTTGACTTCATTAGCCTTCCATGGACCAATTACTCTATCCATCAAGTGATTCCTACAGCAGTTCACCAGTCTCCCTCAGAATTGTAATATATCTGTTGAAAGATCTGCAGTTTTTATTCAGGGTGTTCCAAGGGTAAAGAGAATTTACTGCACTTTTTGCAAAGTTGTACCAATAAGCAGTTTCACATTTTATTTCTGGTTAAACTTTGCTGATTTTTTATTTCAGTTGTAATATATAAGGCTCTCTGTTAGATTTAAGATCACACTATGATCTCTGTATACTTACTGTCAGTTCATCTTACCACTTTCTATTGACTGTGATGAACAGAGGAAGTGCTTTTATTTTCTTGCTGCACGGCAGAATTTTCAGGAGTTACACCACTCATCAAATTAGCTTTCTAGAGAGAGAACATAGGAGTATCACCATTCTCCATTTCCCTCCTTGATTCCTACTTTAACCTCACACTGTAAAAGCATGGTTCCCACAGCAATTGCCTCTGCTGCTCCTACTGACATGCTAAGGTCCAAGGAGCAAAAGGGATACATATCTGACATAGGAAAGAGCCCTATTTATTTTAAAACTGTATATGAAGGTAAAAGGGTCTCTAGAAACTTTGACATGTCCTTGGTTGTCAGCATATAGAGAACACTTAGTCTTCCTTCTTGGAATAATGCTGAGATACAGGCTGTCATCTTAAAATATGAGGAGATTAGACTGTAATTTTTTTAGTCTGAATTTTCTTGATAGACGGAGTCACAGTATGACCTTTTCTGCTTGAGAGAAATTTGAAACCCATCCCCTTGATGACAAAAACTTAGCTTGAGAAACAGAGGGTATTTTAAGATTTTACAGTGTTTCACATATCGGTGAAAGATCGTAAATCAATAGAAATGATAAGACAGAAGTTTTGTGCTTTGACTTCGTTTATCTAAAAAGCCTGTATGTGTAAATACGTGTAGCTGTGTAGTACTAAAGGAAAAGGTGTGGGACTGTGGCTAGTTATGAATATGACATCCATATGACTATTTTCTTGCTTCAGGTTTAATCTCTCCTATATGAGAGCTCTTTTGCTTTATAGACATTTCTTTAAATCTCTGGAAGAGAACTGCTAATAAAATTATGTAATTTGAAATTATGGTATTTCTAAAGCTCTCGTCCTAGAATGGTTTGGGTTGGAAGGGACCTTAAAGATCGTCTAGTTCCAAACTCCCTGCCATGGGCAGGGACACCTTCCACTAGACCAGGTCACTCAGAGCCCCATTCACCCCGGCCTCGAACACTTCCAGGGTTGGGGCATCTCTCTGGGCAACCTGTTCCAGTGCCTCACCACTCCCACAGCAGAGAATTTCTTCCTAATATCTAATTTAAATCTACCCTCCTTTAGCTTAAGGCCATTCCCGCCTCTCCCTGTTACTTTTTTTTTTTACACTTGTGGAGTTTTCTGCCTTGATCATTATCAAGAACACTTTCATTCTTAGTTTTATATAAGTATGGCTGGTTTAGCCTTTCCCTTCCTAAGACTTGATCCACAACCAGGATCCATATGTATGGATAGGACCCATCAAAGCTGAACTGAACTGAGAAGTGATGATGGATGCAAAGATGATGTCTGATTCATCACACCTATTTTTAGATATGTATGTCTGAGCTGGTCAGCCTTTATAGTCAAGACATTTAGATGTCATCTTTAGAATGCAATGAATCCTGTACTGCAATAGTCTGTTTCTTTCCCCTGTCTATAAAACTAAACCAGAATATTCAGCATAACTGTCTAAGTTTGGTCAAATGAATCACACAATGTATCTGGGCATGTAGAAAGGGATTTGCTGTTTATACTGTTCAAATACATGGCAATCATTAGCTTGTTGACCAGCTGTGCAGCAAAACTGTGCATTTATGGTTTTTTTACTCTTTCATGTTCATGAACTGATCTTCTCTTAATCTAGGGAATACCTTCAAGTCTGTGTGTGTGCTTACGGAGTGCCTGGATACTACCTAGGTTTTTACATGACAGACCATCCATTTAGCATCTGAGAAGTAAACTCACTAATGGCAATACATCTTTGAGGCTGAGGGACTGCTACTTCCCAGCAGCTGCCTGTGTTGCCTAATATGTGTGCTCTTTACTTCCACTGTAGAATTCATGTTTGTCTAATTTTCTGCTTCCAGTGTTTCTTCTAGAACTGTGTTCAGATTGGTTTTGTTATTGATATTTTAATTTTGCAGGATGCTTTTACTAATTAATAATTTTACAGCTTTGAAAATTTAATATTTTTTGTTTTTTTCCAAACACATTTCTAAACCAAGTTCCTTGTTATTATTTCCTTGCCTTCATTAGTATTCTCAGTAGCACCCAGTCTAATAACATCAGCAAATTTCCAGCAAATTACTGGTTGTTTATGCCTTCCATATAGAAATTAAAATGTTAAACAGGACTGTTCTGACACTGATCCTCTGGCATTCTAATCATAGTCACTTTTCCCAAACTTAACAATTTGTTGTTCATCATCACTGGTGCTTCAGCCACAGTTCAGACTATCTTGTCACACATATGTAATCATATGTAATTACTTCTGTAAGATAATATAAAATGATATGTTAAATTTCAAACATTCTGAGTTCAAGTTCAGTTTTCAATTAAAATTACCATTCAGTTGGCAAATGCATCAGGAAAGCAAATACATTAAAATAAAAGTGTAATCCATAACAAATGAAATAGAAAACAGTGGATACAATATTATAAATAGATATTAGACAAACCAGTGATACATCTATATGCGAGCTGAACTCCAACATAAATATGAATACAGGAGTAATAAAAGGTGTTCAGAGCGGGGAGATGAGTCTGGTCAAAGGCCTGCAGATGTCTCAGTCAGAAGAGACACATGCACAGCTGGGATCTGATTTGAAAGAGAAGGTCAGTCCCAAGTATCACATAAGGAGACTTCTTCAACTTAATTCCCCTAAACCACCACCCCCCCCCAGACTTCCTTGTTTTTTACTTTTGCATTTTACTTGGCTTAGTGAAATATTCCTTGGCCCAGATATCACATGTAGAAGCCTGTGACAGTGTTTCTGGCTTCACTTTACTTGAGTGTTAGTCAGTCCACTTTTTGTATTGCCCAATATACAATGCACAGGTAGATCACACCCAGACAGTTCTGTCCTGTACCAGTTCCTCTAATTTGTTTGAACCGAGGTATGAAATTGCTGCTTCCATTATTATTTCATTTAAAGATGGCCCCAGATCACCCTTTCCTTCTTTTGACTCTGTCTCTTTTGGAGCATAAGGAAATGTGGGAAGACTCTGGGTCCTTGAAATGAAGCTGATGTCTTGGACAGTTTCCACAGCATGTAAGAAAAAAAAACAAGTAGGAGAGAGCTCTGAAGTGAGTACTGGAAGCAGTGAGGAAGGTGGTGTGATAAATGGTTAGGAAGCCACTCTAATGCATTAATTTAAAAATAGGCATGCAGTCTCTTGTGTGGTTGCAGAGTAAAACTTGAAAAGGTAATAGGAATGCATTCCCAAATCAAAAGGTAAATAAGCAATACAAATTTATTATGATTATAGGTTCAGTTTTATGGCATCTTGGAGCCTTACTCATGGTTTTCCATAATCAGTAATGGAAGGTAATAGCAAAATAGGAAGGAGATTCATAAGGTGTAGCAGTCAAGTAAGGACCATAGTGCTTGTCAGCCCTTTTGCAGTGAAATTTAATTTCCTGCCTTTTTGTTCTGTGCAGAGTAGACATTTCCTTTATATTGTTCCATTTGACTTTGAAGAAATATACCTTGTTACCAGCTTCACACTTAACTAAATGAATGTGGTTTGTCTATCTGAAACTTTATTTTAGATTTCTTCTTTGTAATGGTAAGATATTTCTTAAGAGGCTTTTAAATTTACCTCTGGTAACTACAGTTCTTGTAGGTGTGATTGGGCTAAAGCAGAAATATGCGTTGAAGTTGTGTGTATAACAGAGAAAGTAATTAAACAATGAACAAGGTGGATCAGAGTCCTCAAAATTTCTGAAAACAGAAATGTAGTGTAACGATAAGTTATATTTAAACTTTGCTATACAGAATGGATTTTATGGGTCAGTAAAAATACAGAGAGAGATCCTTAAATGGAAAACTAAATTATAAATGCTATTTTTTGGTTTTAAAACATGTCACTTAGAACCTAGCCCTCTACCTAAATATATCCCTTCTAAAGACTGACAAGACTGAGCAGTGTCCTTCTGAGATTGACCAACACTGGAGCTGATTTTGTGTAATTCTTCTATTATGTTATTGATGCGGAGGATGGGATGGAGCACACCCCTCTCAAGTTTGTAGATGACACCAGATTGTAGATGACTGGAGGCAGAGGGAGCTGAACAAGATTGGGTTAAAAGGACCTAACCTGGGGCTCTTCAGTGCAAGACATTGACATAATGGGGTTACCAAGCAGAGGGTTACCAAGACGGTTAAATGGTTTGGAGCACATTACGTACAAAATGTAGTTAAAAATTTAGTTTTGAAATACTGTATGTAAGAGAAAGCAAGACAGATGGTATTTGGTGACTCACTAGCATGAAGGTAGAGTGCAATTACCATATTGTGCTAACATCTCTTCATGTCATGGGTGGCTTGTGCCATTCTCATGTTTGCAGGAGGGACAACACAGAAGGGCACAGACGGTTCAGGATGTTTCTGGAGGGCACTGGTGATAACTTCCATACAACATATGTGATCAAGGAGCTCACAAACTGATGAAGGAGGGGCTAGTGGAGGTGGATTGAAAGCTATCTGAACTGGGAGGTTCAAAGTGTGGTGATTAGTGGTACAACGTGTAGCTGGAGATCGGACACTCAGGCATAATTACAGGGGCTGGTACCGGTTAAACTTTTAATTAGTGATCAGGATGATGGGGCAGACTGTACCCTCTGCAAGTTTGCAGATGATACAAATCCGGGAAAAATGGCTGATAAACCAGGTGTGTGTGCTAGAGGGATCGTGGTGGGCTGGAGAAATGACAGGGAGGAACCTTATGAAGTTCAGCAAGGGGAAGTGCAAAGTCCTACTCAAAGGGAGCAGTAACACCAGGCACCAGTTACATGCTGGGGCTGACAAGCTGGAAAGCAGCTTTCCAGAAAAGGCCTCAAGGGTCCTGGTGGACAACAAGCTGACCATGAGCCAGCAATGTGCCTCTGCAGCAAAGGAGGCCAACAGCCTCCTGGGCTGGCTGCATTAGGAGGAGTGTTGCCAAGAGGTTGAGGTGGGTGATCCTGCTTGTCTACTCATCACTTGTGAGGCCACACCTGGAGTGTTGGTTCTGGGCACTCTGGTACAACAGAAGTATAGGCTTACTGAGCCAAGTCTACAAGGATGATGAGCATTTCTTGTATGTGGTGAGGCTGATGGAGCTGGGATTATCTAGCCTGAAGAAGAGAAGGGTCAAGGGAAATCTTATCGATATTTATAAATGTCTAATGGCAGAGTATAAAGAAGAAACTGACTTTTCTCATTTCCATCCATTTAGAAGACAAGAGGCAATGGGCGTAAACTGAGACACAGAACATTCTATCTGAATATAAGAATTATTTTTTTTTTTTACTTTACTGTGAGAGTGGTTGAACACTGGAACAGGCTATCTAGAGATGTTGTAGAGTCTCCATCCTGGGACACTCAAAACAGAACTGAACACAGTCCTGGAAAATTGAGTTTTTCTCAGCCTGTTTTGAGCAAGTGGGTTGGACTGGATGATCCCTATAGGTTCCTTTCAACCTCATCTATTCTGTGGTCTCTGATTGTCTAGCAAGACAAGCTAACCTGAACCTGAGTGGGAAGCAATGAAGGAATTTCAGGAATATCTGGGTATCTGAAATATTGTCAGACCGATAATTTCCTGTTTTGTCCATGGTGAAAACCACTGTATAAGAACTAAGTAAAGTTACTAGATTTACTGTTTAATAGGAAACCTCAAAGATAATTCAAATTGCTACAGACTGAATATTTTACTTAACCAGACAAAATTACACGTTACTCAACTCCATTTTCAGCTTAAAATTTGCAAAGTTTTAGTAGTGTGAAATAGTAGAGCTTAAAAAAACCACAACACCTAAACAGATGGCAAGACAGGGGAGGAAAGTGCATAGTGAATTGAAGACATGGAGGGACATTACATTCTTATAATCCATATATAACTTGAATTCTGTAAGAAGAGTAGAAATGAAAATGGTTTGATGTTAATCAGTTATGAGCAAACATGCATTTTTCCAATATTTATGCAAATCTGCATTTTGCCATTTATATTTTGTGGTAGTACAGGGAAGTAAATGATGAATTGTTCACTACTCTTGCACTCTGTGTTGTCATTTGGCAGGTAAACCACAGAATTGCTAGGGTTGGAATGGATCTCTGGAGATCACCTAGTCCAGCTCCCCTGCCAAGGCAGGGTCACCTAGAGCAGGTTACACAGGGATGCATCCAGGTGGGTTTGGAATGTCTTCAGATAAGGAGACTGCCACGGTCTCCCTGGACAGGCTGTTCCAGTGCCCTGCCACCCTCAATGTAAAGAAGTTCTACCTCATCTTGAGGTGGAACTTTTTTTTTTTTGTGGCCATTGCTCCTCACCCTGTCGCTGGGCACCACTGAAGAGAGTCTTGGCACCTACCTTTAAGATATTTATATGCTTTAATGAGATCTCCTCTCAGTTTTCTCTTTTCCTGATTAAACAGGCCCACCTCCCACAGTTTCCCCTCATAAAGAATGTTCCAGACCCTTAATCATCTTTGTGGCCCTCTGCTGGACCATCTGCAGTAGCTCCTTGTCTTTCTTGTACTGAGGAGACTAGAACTGGACACAATATTCCAGATGTCGTCTCACTAGGGCCAAATAGAGGGGAGGATCACCTCCCTTGACCTGCTGGCCATACTCTTCCCAATACGCTTCAGGATACCATTTGCCCTCCTGGCCCCAAGGGCACACTGCTGGCTCATGGTCAACCTGTCATTCACCAGTACTCTCTGGTCCTTCTCTGCAGAGCTGCTCCCTAGTAGGTCAGCCCCCAACCTGTACTGGTAATGGGATTATTCCTTCCCAGGTGCAGGAACCTACACATGCCCTTGTTGAAACTGCTTAAGTTTCTCTCTCTATGCCCAGTTCTCCACCCTATGAAGGGTAGATGGCAACACAGCATTCAGGTGTAGCAGCCACTCTCTCCAGTTTTGTATCGGCAGCAAACTTGCTGATGATCCCTTGCATTCTATCCCTTTGTCCAGGTCATTGATAAACAAGTTCAGTAAGACATGACCCAGTATTGAAGCCTGGGGAATGCTGCTGACTACAGGCCTCCAACTGGATTCTACTCCACTGATCACAATCCTCTGAGCTCTGTCATCCAGCCAGTTCTTGAGCCACCTCATTGTCCATTCATCTAACCCACATTTCCTGAGCTCACCTATAAGGATTTTATGGAAGACAGTGACAAAAGTCTTGCTGAAGTCAAGGTAACTAACATCCACTGCTCCCCTTATTTACCTATCCTGCAATGCCATTGTAGAAGGCTACCAGATTGGTCAACGCTCTATTCCATCACTTTCCAAGGATGGAGGTAAGGCTGACTAGCCTTTCCCAGGTACTCTTCCTTGCCCTTTTTAAAAGTGGGAGCAACATTACCTTTCCTGTTCTCCGTGATTTTTCAAAGATGATGGAGAGCAGTAGAACAACAACATCTTCCATCTCGCTCAGCACCCATGGGTTCATCCCATCAGGGCCCATGGATTTATGGGTGTTTAGTCTGCCTAGCTGATCTGTAACCCAACCAACCCCGTGACCAGGGGGAAGTCTTCCTTTCTCTGGCCTTCTCGCTTACCTCTGAGGTCTGGGACTCCTGAGAGCCGTCTCAGCAGTGAAGACTGGGGCAAAGAACGTATTCAGTGATTCCACCTTCTCTATGTCTTCCATTACCAAGACACTCATGTACTTCAGCAGCAGCCCCACATTTCCTCTAATATTCACTTTGCTGCTGATGTACTTGTAGAAGCCCTTCTTGTTGTCCTTGATGTCCTTTGCCAGACTCAATTCCGAGTGGGCCTTGGCCTTTGTCATTGCATCCCTGCGTACTCTGATGTTGTTCCTACAGTTCTCCCACATGGCCCGTCCCTTTTTCCACATCCCATGAATTTCTTTCTTACATTGATTTCTCTTAATAACTGGCGAATGAAAAGATCTCCTCAACAAAAAAAACTACTCGAGAAGAGGTCTGTATTTCAGTATGGTGTTAATTCCTCAGCCTTCCAGAGAAGTAATTTTTTTGCTATTTTTACAAGTCACTCACTGAACATCTAAACATAACTGGAACCAGTCAGCAGTTGGGTTCATCTGTTATATTAAACCTGACTCAAATGTCAATCTATATGTAAGATTAACAGTGGTAGAATCACAGTTACTCATCATGAGACTTCAAATGTTTTTAGGGTGGAATTTTTAAGATATATCAGGAAGAAAAGGTGCAAAAATCTTTATTATTTGAAAAAAAGGTGGGGGAAAAAAAGGAAAATAACTTTTTTGGTTTTTATGAAAGAGTCTCCAGTCAGGAAGTAATGGTTGTTTTAAATCTGAAAGAATGGCATTTCAACATAAAGGGAGATCATTATTATATATTTAATGTTTCTGGCAGTAATAGCAGTAGTAGGAGTAGGAGTAGTTGCAATAGTAGTAGCAGCAGTAGTGTATCCTCAAACAACTTGCAGTCCTGAGGAGAAGCAGCTTTCAAGTTCGCCATCATCCTGAATCATCAAGATGGATTCCGTTCAGTTCCTCTGCACAGGGGAGCCCACAATGCGGGCATGTGTCAGTCTGCAAGAGGTGGCTTGGGTAAATAACCTTGTGGGCCTTCTCACAGCCCAGGGAAGTCTACATAGTTACCCAGTGCTTCGTAACTGGCACTGGTGGTACCACTGTCTGGTAGAATCCTCGGTGGGATCTGACACTCTTCTTCTGAGGAGCACTGCTGGATGAGACCTTAATAGTGGGTTTACACAACAGGCCTGGTAGGAGCCTGCATGGGCAGTGTTTGGAGAGTGAGACACAAAAAAACCAAAATTGTGTCAAGGTAATTTTGAGAGTGTGACCAGAGCTTGAAAACACTGTCCTATCCAGTCAGTCCTTTCAGTCCGAAACATGAGTCTGTGGGAACAGTGGCTGCTTAATTTGTTTTTTTGAAGATTCCATATGGAATGGATCTGGTAGCTGACTTTTGGTGATCTCCTGTAGCTTCAAGTTGCTTTTGCAGTAGGACTTCCATAGCTATTGAAGTGAATTGCGTAGTTTAGAGTAATACATTTTAAATCCTTCTGAAAGTCAGAAGCAGTCAAACTTGGGGCCATAATCTGTAAACATTTCTGCTGGAATCTAAAGATGCAACATGTTCCTCCTATCTAACATCTGCACAGCAGTTCAGGACATGATTTGTAAATTTGTGTTGATATCTTTTCTGTGGTGTTGGCCGGAGGATGGAATTAAAATTGAATATGATCACAATGAATCGAAAAACAGTCTGGAAAAAATACGTACAATTCAATACAGACAAGTTCAGGGTTCCAGCTTTAACAATTTCATTTAACATTCATTTAAATCTAATGAATGCTTGAGAAATGGTCATAGGAAGGACCTACTATTTTTTTTTTTCTTTGCTTATCTCTTTTACTGTTCATTTCTGGTGCTTTTTCTCAGTTCTTCAATGTTGTGCAATTCGTTCATTGAAGATGTGCATTTTTACCTGTTTTACCATGCATGAATTCACATATTAACAGCTGGCAAATTCTGCCAGATGTCATTGAAATTGGTTTTTAGCTTCAGTGCTGGAGATACTATCTCAGCTTCAGATACACAGGAGGTTTGTGATTGCTGTGCTGTTCTGTCCTGCTGCTTCTATATTCTCCACGCACAGGGTGATCCGTGGGGGATCTGCCAAAGGAAGAGAAATGTCAGGGGTATAAATGTACTTGCTGCATCATATAGAACAAACAACCGAACCTTCCCTCTCCTTTCTCGTTGCGAAACAGCTAGGAAGAAGATCAAAACCTCCAGAACAGACCTTTCAACCTGTAGAACTTAGAAATATTAAATATAGTGGCTTTTACTGTGCCAGTAGTAGTGAAATGTGGAAACCTCTGAAATCACTTCATTTCCCAATCATTAAAAAAAACCCTTTCACAGCAGGGGGCTACACTTTTACCTGTTTAGAGGGTGATGATCTTTTCTGCACCTTCTCCTGTTCCTGTCACCTCTGACAGCAACCCCTGCGTTCTCACTCTGGTCATGACTTGACATCCCTAATTTTCAATCTGTATGCTGAATTGTTCTGTATAGTTCCTGCTTTCCTTCTCTACACGTTTTTTTTCTGCACACAGTGCCATTTCATCTTGTGCTTGTAATTAGCTGAATGATTATCGATAAGGTTCTATATTCTGTGCATAAAAATAATATCCGGAAATTAGCTTGCTATTTAAATAGCCCCACTTCCCTGCAACAGCCTGCTGAATCAGTCACTTCAAATAGAACTGGAAACATTGATTGCTGCACTATTGCTAAATGAAATACAAATTTACACACTTTATCTTCCCGAGACAATGGTAGCCTTAAATTATATTTTTGAGCATACTTTATTTTACTGTAGTTTATTTTGGGTAAATGGCTTTCAGACATTAATCACATCATTGTTCCTCCAGCCAGCCTTGCTGTAAGGTAGAGTTGTAACTATTAGAAGATATAACATCACTGAAATTAGAGGTGGAAGAAAACTGTTTTGCTGCAGTAGTGATGAGGTGGTGTTCTCCTAACTGAAGATATTCTGACAATACATTTTCTTACTTACCACTGAGAAATATGGTTATTCAGATCCTTACACTTAATCATCTGATAGAAATTACATGCAGAAGTAGTACATGTAAGAGACTGTGAAGTGTTACTTCTTTGCTGCTAAAAGAAGATCTAGAGTTAACATTTGTCGTAAAGATGACGAAGGAAGTGGCTGATCTTTCAGTCAAAGGACACAGATAATTTTTGGTAGCAGGAGACTGATTCTGGATGATCATGTATTAGAGTTATACAAGGAACTTACTTAAAAATTACTAGTCAGCCAAATAAACAAATAAATAAAACAGATTTCATGATGAATTCAAGTTCAGGTACTTGACTTCAATTCTATAAAATATGAGATAGATTAAAAAATAAACCAATGCCATTGTGAATGGCCCATATGTGCCTTGCTGAAGAGAGGAAAATTGAGAAGGAATGTTTATGTGGAATAACAACAGAAAGTAGTATTATCACACAGAGTTAATCCTGGGAGCTACTACACACATTTCACAGACCAGCAGTTCTGCAGAGATTCAAACAAACAAAAGTGGCATCTCTGCTTTTGTGGTAAGTTTTTACATCTCAAAGGTTTTCTCAAGAAATTAAAGTAGCATCCTTGTTGTTTACAAGGCTGTGTGGTCTTTGACTGGTATAGTAATAAAGCATGTAGTCTAGCCTCTGATGGGAAAATAAAAAAAAAAAAAAGAGAATGGATACTTTGATGAATGCAGCATGGTGTCAGAAAGAATATAAAATATATACAACCTTACACTTTGAAACCTTCGTTTCAGTCTTCTTGGCAGATTGGGAAGGCTTATGTTTTTCCAAGTTCCCTGATTTGTGTGTATTTAATAGCACACTACTATCAGAAGGTTATCAAACCTGATGTTGTACTTATTTTTTTCTTGCCTTTGCGAGTGATAAATTTGGGACATAGGAATGGGAAAGCAAATGAATTGGTCTTTCTGCAGTCTGAAAAAATGTTGCCTACTATCCATTTGAACCCTCTGAGGCGAAAAAATTCCCGTACCAGACAGAATCTGATATCCGTGGTCTATTGAGCATATAGATCCATCAAACGATTTTTTTTTATTTATTGTGAAAGATACTAAATATTTCTGATTTAAGTGTGTACTCTAAATCTGTATGCTGACTCTGGTATGCCTAGAATAGGTGTTATCCATGCAATACATTAGCACAAAGCAGACAACATAGCTTGTCAATCACACTGATATGCATGTTAATCACTACTTTCCTAGATTCCTTGTCATCCACAAGAAATGTCTTGATGGCATTGGGACCAGCGGCATCAACACCAGTACAACATCCAACTCAACATGCTGTCAAAAACCCTTCTCATCTTCCTGCAGCTCTTGCTCCAAACACTCCTTCCCCTTCCCCCCACACAACAAGATCCTGATGTGAGATCACAGGACAAGACCAGGCATCTGCGCATCAGGTCAAGAGGAGATGTAGGAGAGGCATCAGGTACGAACAACCCTCCTGCGATAAATCCCCCTTTTTACAACTGATATTTTTATGTGCCACGTTCATCGCAGACGGATTAGCTGCCATGACCGAACAGACTCCAAGCATATCTGAACTGTGCCTGAGAGGTGGTCGGATCCACCAGGAAAGCGACTCCAGGCTTCAGATCTTACACTTCACTACTCCAAGCGGAGGCCAAATGCAGCAGTTAATGTGATGGTACAGAGGGGGTGTTCCTGTTCCACTGGCATAGAGATGAACAGCAACTGTATTGCTTCCAGAGACTGATGTGTCACAGTAGGGCACAAGGCGCAGTTGCCTTCTGCTCTACTTCACAATTGCTTTAAACACCCTTGTAATCATCCACTCCTCAGGACTCTTTCACGTCTATTGACTACTACATTTCCTTACTTTCCTTCTTTTTCCAAAATAAGCCTTTGAGTCCATCTGTAGGCTGCATCCTCTGGAAAAAAAAAGTATCCAAGAGGTGTCATTTGAATATTTTTTTTCTTATTAAATCAATGCAACAACATTAACTCAGTGAAGCATAATTTAATAATAACTTACATTCTGTAGTGGTTTTGATCCAGCTGTCTGAAAACACTTTAAAACATTAATGCATTAAATTTAACACTGTCCCTCTTGTGAAGTAGGGTAGGTATTATAGCCTTAATTTTACAGATGACAAAACACAGGCACAAAGAATTTAAATGCCTTGCCCAAGGTCAAATGAGAGATTCCTGCTAGAACTAAGAAACTATGAAGAGGAAGAACAGTGTGTTTCCATTAGCACTGCAGAAATCTATCCAGCTGCTAGGTTTTTATGGAAGAAAATGTGTGCATGTATATACATTACAAATATATTGGTTTATCTTCAGATGTGTAACATGACACTTGCATAAATGCCTTCATAATCAACACACTTTTAAATTGAGACAGTTCGTCAGAGTGAGGAGTACACCAAAGATAACATTTTGACAATCAGGTGTGTTAATTTTTTCAATACTATAACCTAAGCATCTATAGCATTATAATTTTTCATTGTTTCTTTAATACAGTTGTTTGTTTTGAGAAATAAATGCCCTAAGTAAATAAGTGTGTAACTGTTGCTATGGCTGATACAGTTTAATACAAGTCTCTAGGATACAGTCTCTGGAGATAAACACAAAACAAGTTCTTTGTCGTTCCTGCAGTGGTGTTAAAAGAAAAACAGACCATAGGAAAGTACAAATTTGTACAAGCAAAAGCTTGATTAGAGATGACTTTCATAGCTTATGGAGGTTTGCCCTAAGGAAGAAGAAAGTCTGAAGTGCTGTTAGGGGCTGCTTTGCAAGGACGGGGACCTCTGAGACCTGCCTGGGTAGGTCTGGAAATGTTAGTCAGAGTAAAGGATGTGTAAATTAATCTTTTTTTCTTCTTAACTTTCTGATGTATCATGGCAGTCAAGCAAAAGCCATGCCGTGGGTCTTATGATTTTCTTTATGGCTCTGGAAAATCACTCTCTTCTCTTCAGCTGTTCCATCTTGTTACATGAATGCATATATTCTAGAAGCACTTGTATATTTTTAATTTCCTTCCCTCCTTTTCCTGTAATCAGTTTCTGCCAGCCATTTCTAGAAGTGTATATTTGCTTGTCAGTTTGCCCAGCTCAATCTATGTAAATACATACAAATGCTTTTATCTCTACTCCCTTTCCCTTCCCACTTAATTCTCCTGAGGTTCTCTGCATCTACTTTGATTTGTGTTGCATGCAGCTCTGCACATCTTTGCTGCTACCTGATACCTGCAAATTCCATGTCTTTCAAGCAGTGCCTGTTGCACTCATTTACCCCTGTAGAGAGGTTTTTGCTCTTTCTAGGGATCAAGTAGATCAAGTAGTACTTTGTCGAGTAAAAAAGCCCCACTAGATTGATTTTTCCTTTATTCTCTGTGGAGAACAGGAACAGAACAATATAATACTCAAATAGAAAATATGGTCTTGCTGTATATGGAGCAATCACAGTTTTTGCTTCCCAGCTGTGAGCAGTGAACTCCCAGCCACTCAAATCAAATGACAGAGGCTGTGTTTCTGTCTGGAAAAGTCCAAGCTGTGGAATAGCAGAGGTGAGGGAGCCATGATCCCAAGTGAGGACCTAGGGTAAATTTCTAGTTATCATTCACTCTTCTTTTGCATATTTTTTCATACCTGTTCCCATTTGCTACTCTATCATATGATGCTCCACAAATGTTGTTCGTCCTCTGTTCTCAAGTTGTGTAAAAAGACCTCAGGCCAGGGCCTCCTTCCCTGACCCTTTCTTCCTTTTCCAGCCCCTAATCCCTGGCAGAACAGGAGAAACAGACCTTCCTTCTCTGTCCATATAGCTTAGTAATTCTTTGTCCCAAACAAACTTCATTCAAGGGATTGCTTTTTGTTGCTGCTCCTGAACAGGACTTCACAGTGTCTTGGACTTAGAGTAGCACATCCTCATGGTGCTACTGATGAATGGACAGTGAGAAACTCTGGTTAAAACAAAGCAAAATGAAAACATCCTGAAACCAGTGAGAAAGAAAAAAAAAAAAGAAGTCACCTGTGCCTTGCCTCTTGCCTTTAGTGTTCACTTCCTACTGAAAGTTGATGTTTTGTGTAGACGAATCCATGACGTTAGTGCGATTCCCTGTGCTAGTTGATGAGGGAGGAACTGAAGCCCCAAGCCCAAGGTGTTTTGTTTTTCTTTGGTGTGAAACAGCAAAGTATTTTTTGTTGTCTAATCTGCATGTATTGGCCTTATCCATATCAATATTTATATAAAGATCTAGGCAACAAAGGATGCTTCTCTTCCTCAAGAGCTAGTTTTAGCATGGCAAGTCGTGGAAAGTGCTATCTAAATGAAAGATACAGAGGTTTGCCAGATAGCTGGTTATAAGGTCCAGGTGTTTCTTTACCCATGATGGGCAGAGTAGATATGGCAGCCAGAGGTTTATGCAGAGGCATTTGATACACTGCTCTCATAAACATTTTTGTCATTTGTAAGTCACTTAATGGTCTATTGTCTTCTCACTAATATATTAATACATCAGAAGATATAATAATAGTATGATATATACACCATATATGTGCACTACATTGTAGCATTTATTATAAAATAAAATAATAGTAATATAAAATAATAGTGTCAGAGATGGCTTCAGACCTTTAAGGAACTTGTTTAGAATGTTTATTCTTCTGGAAGGACATGGGAGCACAGCAAGATGGCTCAAAGTTGGTTCCAATTCTGGTTTTGACCATAACTAGGTTTACTCTTGTTATAATGCTGTATTTTGAAGCAGGTATGGTCTCTAAAATGTTGTAATTTTAAAGACAGGTATTAGAAAGCCAAAGTAGGAGTTTATTTACCACTAAGGGGAAACTCCTAATTTCTCAGTTACACAGCGGTGCACTGAGAATGGAAGGTTGATGGGAAGGACACGGATCCATTGTTTGTCAGGAAGGATGTATTGTCAAGACCGAAACCTTAGGAAAACAGAAGTCAAGTCTGACAGTACCAGCAGCTTCCAAAATTGTCTACATTGTTGTGCACTTTTACAAGTGAAAATCTTTCCAGGAACACTTTATGCTTATTCCTGCCCTTGGGGGCAGTAGGGTTCTCCTTTGCAGTTTCCTAGGAGAGCTTCCTTCAGGTCTATTTTAAAGGTTGAACCTGGATCTTTTGGCATCAGAAGTATAAGCTCAGTGAGTTGTTAGAAGAGCAATTACATCAGCAGGTTGCAGTGCTGGGTTCTTGCAACAATTCATATGCCAGCAATAGAAAACTTGTCCATTATCTTTCTATTTTAGGAATGTCCAGGATGTCTTTTTTGAGGATGTAGGTTTTGATTTTGATCTGAGAGTATTTTCTGAGTGGTTTTAAATTTGAAGTCTTTTCAGTCAAGCTCTGTGCCAAAGGGAAGTCTTTTCTCCAGTTGCTCTCTGCTGTTTTGGCAGCAAATTCAGTGAGAGCAAGGTATACTGTGGGCAGAAGTTGTCCTTTCCACAGGCTGCTGTTCCATAGTTGTTTGCTGGTTGCTGCCTGGATTCCAGAGGTCTGAGCCCAGACACACAGATGATACAGAACTAGAGCTGTTTTTCAACATTTTTCTCATCCTACTCTTTTGGTTTAATGCAACCAAGAAAGATGAATTCTTTAATGAAATGGAAATAATAATAAAACTTAGATCAAGGGTTTCTGTAGACAAGGGAAGAGTGGCTTGGACAGACATTGTAGCATTATAAGACCTCACAGATTCATTATGTCCTATACTCTATTCTCAAGGTGTAAGTGAACAATGATAACAATCTTTGTAGTGGTTTTTTTTGGTTGGTTGGTTGGTTTTTTGTTTTTGTTGTTGTTGGGGGTTTTGGTTTTTTGTTTGTTTGTTTGGGGTTTTTTTCAGATTTAACTGTTAATAGTAATTTCATTACATGTAACCAGATTAATTCATAATTCATTTTTGCATAGTGTGTTATAGTCCATGTATGCCTTTGCTTTCAAGATCCAGGATTTAAAACGCAAAGTTTTAAATTTGCTCAGGAAATAAGAAATACAAAATAATATATAATGTTTAACAATTAGGAGAATACTGTCAGAAAATTAAATAATAATATTTTCAAAGGCAATAGGAAATATGATCCAAAGTATTTTCCTCTTCTTTTAAAAAGACTGATGATCCAGGGTAGGAAACCATGTAAAAAGAATATTTGTATGAAGGAATTTGTTCCACATAACAATATTTTACTTTTCCCCTGACAAGTTCTTTGAAGATGACTATTTTAATGGCTGTTGAAAATCTGTTGAAGATCTGGAAGATAATCAGCATTAACTAACTTGCCTTCTCTGTACTTCAGTAGGATTGTAAAATACAATCCTAATTTGCCACAGGCGTTGTATATTTATTAAAAACGACATTTTGCCATTTTCCTCCAAGCAGATGTCTCATATGTGCAAAGAAAGCTCAGTTAGAGAACAAAGACTGTATGCATTGCCTTAGTGCTCTGCAATTGCAATAGCTCTGAATTTTCTGAAAGTGAAGGCCTTCCAATTCCTACTTGTGTGGCAGAAGTTTATAACTCAAGTAACATGAATTGCCTGCATAATTCTTGCATAATTTTCAGATTGAGTACGTTAACTGTGCATGTATGTCTAGGTATATATGTATATGTATATGTATATGTATACGCACACATATATATGCTTACAAACTTCCCACATGCTTGACAGGAAATTTTCTTCCCCAAAAGCCACATTTGCTAGTTATAGAATGGGTTAAGTTTATGTTATAGCCTATTTATGTCTTTTATTATTAAACCCAGATCTAATACATATTAAACTTGATCATTTTTTCCTGGACATTAACAATTTGATACAGATATGCTTTTTTGAGCTACACTAAACAAATTCTACCGCATGCACAAGAGGAATTAGAGAGATTAGAGTCTGTGAGCACTCTCCAGGGCCATAATTTGGGTCACAGTGCCTTATAAAGTCAATAGTAGTGAGACCTTTTAACATTAATTTAAGCTGATGCGTCATTCCAACAAGCAAAACCATTTGGACTTTGACCCAGTAAGTATTGCCAGCAGATTATGAATGGTTAACAACTCCTTCTGGAAAATCCATTTACCTGTTTGGGAAGAGTTTGCCAAAAGTGCTTATAGTTAGATTAGCCTCTTACATGGCTGGCTAGGTGTGAACAAGGAGCTTAATTCTAGTCTATAGGTCATGCATCAGAGCTAAGAGGTTCAAATACAAGACCTTAATTTATTTACCTCTTTCCTAACTAATTTTAAGTTGTAGCACATCAGGTGTGTGTGTCCAAAAAATACTAGGAGTGTTGACAATTAGTTTTTTCTTTGGATATCTCCAAGTGAATAACATCAAAATTGATCAGAAACTTTAATTTCTTAGTAAAACTGTGAGTAGTGCATAAGCGCTTTGCAGCATCAAGAACTCTCTCTTTTGGTTCTCATACATTCATTTGAAACAGTTTATTTACTTCAAAAGGATTAATCTTAATAGCTTTAAAAATGAAAGCCTGAAACTAGCCAGAATTGTTGGTTTAGAACCTACAACAGGGAATTAGTGGCTTCCCACTCACCACTAATGAGTGGATTTTTTTTAAGCTGTTTATTTATGAGCACTGTTGAATACAAATTCTTTTTAAACAAATTATTTTAGGGAACCTGCTCTGCTTGACTTAAAAAAATTTCCAACAACCATATTAAAAAATGCCATTTGCCCAAGTGGCCACATAGCTTAATCTTGTGTTAAAAAAAAATGCAGCATGCAGAAGAAAAAACATCTAGATTATTAGTAACTATAGACTTCTGAAAAGTTACCTCTTTTGTTAGCATCAGGTACTTTTTGGGCAACTTGAGATGCAAGTATATACTATCATGCACTTTAATTATGCATACTACATGAACATTCCAGAAAATTAATTTTTAAGGTGGTTAGTAAAGTGATTTGCTGATATTGAAGACTACATACCTTAAGAATATTTGGGGTGGGGGAAGATTCAGTTTCTGGGGTAGCAATAGTGTTCCTCCGCAAAAGCTTTCTCTATTATACCTGTGTTATTTCTTATTCATCAATAAAAGAAATTTGAACATAATAAAATCAACAGATTGTATATTCTAATATATAAGGACAGAAGTAAATTTTTTTGTTTGTTTCTTGGCTTTTGGGGACTGAGTAGCAGTCCTTTTACTGTAGGGTTTTCTTCCAGATTTCCTATTTTGAATCCACAGTGTTTAAGAGAAAACTATTTAGCCAAGCTTAAGATATTTTTTGTTGTTCTTCCATGACTTCAGGTTTTGTTTTAATTTTTTTTTTGTTGCTGTTACGAAATGAATTTTTCTTTTTCATGTAATATTTTCTCAACTTTGTGCTTTTTGGCCTGTTCCTGGTTTTCTGCTTTTACATCTTTGAGCATGCTGTTCTTTTCGATCACCTCTGCTCCTGCGCTGTGACACTGGGGCATGCTGTTTGTGGTGTACAGCGTGCTAACATCAGCATTTCTGGGTAGCTCTGGGTGGCATGGATGCTCCAGACTAAACCAGGAGTCTGAGCAGCTACAGGTGACCCTGGAGCAATTGCAGGTAACCTCAGTGATGCCAAACCCAGAGCAGCCAGCCTCTTTGGTTGCTCCTTTTGTGGATGCACTTTGGTTCTGGACTGGGATTCTTAAGTAAGGGCTTGCCGGTATCTCCTTTCTTTACATACCTAATGATCTTGAAAAACAAATTACTTTTCACCAGCGAGCAGAACCGCACAGCTTTGGCCATCTGCTGCCGCTTAGCAGGAGAGCGATTCTGGTCCTGGAACTGTGTACCAGAAAGGTCAACTAGTTTTAGTTGCTCAGATTACTCCATTGACAGATTGATGTGTAATTGTCTTCTACTGTAACAAATTAAAACTTATGTAGAGTGGGTGATGATTGGCTCTATTATGTAAGATTGAGGTGGGATAATTTACTGCATTCCTGTTCTGTACTAGAATTGCCCATTCGATTAATTTGAGGAAAAAAATTACACTGTGATAAAATGTAGCATTAAGTGGATTGTAGTCCAGCTCTTGTATCATCCAAGTGTATGTCTCATTTTGCATTTCTGAAGTGATATGTGCAATATAAAAGTGTTCTCCCATTGGTGTTTTTTTAAACTTTTTTATATTGTTAAAATATGTATACCTATGCACATGCAGAAGAGCTAATCCTTGTTTGTCACTGGCAGGGTGTATCTTGGGGAGATAAGGCTCTAGATCATTACAGAAGATATTTAGCATAATTATATATATATAACATATTAGAAATGTATTTTTTATATATACTATGTAAACATTTTTTAAAGTTTTAACTAGTGCATGCTACCAAAAGTATTGAGAGGTGTTGCTGCCTGACAAGGAATGTTAAGCTTGTAATTGAAATAATTTTAATTAAAATTACAATATTTGAAAAATAAATATATGGAAATGTAGGGAAAAGGAGCCATTTACATGCAATATGCAATTGTGTAAGTATCTGCAAATCTAGCATTGATTTTTTTTTTTTTCCTTATTTGTTCCTTGGCAGCTTCCAGCTGAACCGTTCTGCATCAGACTCCATCATTACGTCTGTCAGCTTCAGTGCAACATGGTTTTAGAACTTCCTGTTATTTCAACAGTGAAGCAGAGCTAGTGCTTTACTGGCCAATTAATAATTTTAAAAAAGCCCTAAAAATTTAATTGAGATATTTTCTGTATCCATGGTAATGATGCTCAGTAAGGCAGGAAGTCTGTATTACATCATCATTACTGACAGCTCGCAACTACTTATGCAGTTGAGAGTCGCCTGATAAATACAGAATCAGCTCCCTCTCCTAGCATCACTTTTTGCTGAGTTTTACTGTGCTCTCATACAACAGTTGGCTCCCTTAAAATTTCTCTTCTGGATCTTAAATGCTGTGATGCTGGAAAGAGAAAAAAAGTACAGAAATCATAAAAAAGTGTCTATCGGGTGTGGATATGGTTCCTTCAGATGTCTTGAAATAGTGACCTCTCTGGATCTCCCAAGATGAGAGATTCTTTCCTTCTGCCCCTCAAAAGAGTATATTCATGTGTATTATCAACACTTCTTTAGATGTACTACAACATGAAAACCCGTAGATAGCCTGGACCTTCAAGTGTTTCATAGAGAGGCTGTGTGAGCTGGAAAAGAAGCAGAAAGTTCGGGAGAAGTGGGGGAGATGACAGTGTTAGCCAGAGACAGTTCTGAAATATACTTTCTTCAGCCTTAGTTCTGCTGTCATGAAGGCTTTTGTTGTATACGTACGCTTATTTTTTTGTTTTAGGGAGTAGCACACCAGTATATATGTGAAAACAATGGATCTTTTCCTTGCTTCTCCAGAGGCAGTGCACATGCCTCTTAATTTTTTCTAGCCTTTTTTATAAACAGCAAATGTATACTGTTTGGATACATGCCAGTGGGTTGTTCTGTTGTCTTGTTTTGGTTTAAAATCTGAATAGTATATAGATGGCAAAACCATGATGCACCCAGAATGGAATGTGATTCCTATCTCTTACACACACACCCCCCTTTAAAAAGAAGAATGAACATTAAAGCAGTTGAAGGTAGAAAGCACAAATAAGAACTGACTTTAATTGTGAGTAGACCCACTTATGTAAATCTCTGAATCAGTTTTCACAGAAAGTACTGCCATTGAAAGCTATAAATATTTTTTAATTCCTTCTGAATGAGGATCAGTGTGAGGAGGTGTTTAAATCCAGTTTCAGTTCAGAGCAATTTTATTCCATTTTAATTTTAAACAGAGTTATT
This sequence comes from Oxyruncus cristatus, assembly GCA_013399855.1. Taxonomy (NCBI): domain Eukaryota; kingdom Metazoa; phylum Chordata; class Aves; order Passeriformes; family Cotingidae; genus Oxyruncus; species Oxyruncus cristatus. The sequence goes on along the minus strand of VXAY01001956.1, from coordinate 1,600,318 downwards.
AACGGTAGATAGTGCTCACATTTCAAAATACATCTTTAGGGTTGGTCAAAGGTAAGGTACATTTATATTTCAGGTGTAACTTCTAGTCAAGCTCTATAAGCATCTGTTATGGATTAAAATATTCTCTTGTGTCCCTTCCTATTTTGTGCCCTTAGGTGAAAAAGTCATCTAGTCTAAATTCCTACTCCAAGTAATGCTCCTGCCCATGCTACAGAGAGTCAGCCATGGCTCAGTTGGCTGAACTTCAGACACCTCCAGTTGTCAGACTTCAGCCTCACTGGGCTGCCTGACCCAGGGCTGTTATAGTAAAAATGTTATTCCTGGTGTCCTGATGAATCTCCCAGAATCAGCTATTTTACTGCCCTCTGTTATGTGCCACTGCCAGGACTTTCATCTTTGTAGCCCCTTTTCAGGTACTGTTATGTTGTCACTCAGCCAAGCTCAACAAGCCCAGCTCCCTCAGCCTCTCCGTGCTGGGCTGTGTGCTTCAGGCTTCTGACCAACCTGGTAACTGGACTTTTGCTGGAGAACCAAAGCTAGACAGAGTATTCAAGACACAGTGCCAAATAGAAGAGAATAATATCTTCCCTCTTATAGTCTAATTACATCTAGTTATATTACAGGCTAATTGCATCATGTCATAGTGTTTGAGAAAAATGTTTGAGAAATATGGTAAGACAATTTTCTAAAATAATGCTGTTCTTACAAGTTCCACAAAAAATAGGGTATGCTTTCAAGATGTCTTGCCAACATAAACAATATATGGAGCTGAGAAATCGATTCATGAGCCTTCTTTATCATACTGATAAGAAATGACTTTAGGATGCAAGGCCTGTTTTTCTCAAACTTGAGATGAAGTTCACACTTGATTAAGCTGCAGAAGCAAGGTAACATGGAAGATGATTGTGGGCTAGTTTCATCTTTCATGCTTTCTGGCAGTGGATTCAAAAGATGAGTATCTGCCACACATCTCTTGCACTGCTGTTTGAAGGGAGGACAGCACAAGAGAGATCTATGAGTGTGGAATGCCTTCCATCTCTCCTGAAAGAGGCTTTGTTAGTTTTCACCAAGTTATTGAAGATGATATGAGTGACTTGTTTCATTTATACTTTTGACATCCATTTTTAGTTGTCTACTTAAAACAGGAATATTATTTTAAAATGTATGTTTAAAGCAGATATTAATTACTCAAAAATAGTAACTTAAGACTCATCTTAAGTCTATATAGTACATATTATAATTTTTAAGAATATTAAGAAAACAAATGTATCCTATCACAAACTTTGTAAGTTGTGTAAGCTTCTATATATAATTTGTTTTTGAGCATAATCTCTTCTATAATTGCTTTTAATGTCTTTTTTTCTTTATTGTTTTTCCAGTTTGACATTTGCAACAGCTCTAATTTTAATAAAAAAGTGGAAACATATTTCCTGTTTTAATTGCTTTTTTCTTTCAATTCAACTTTAAAGGATATTGGTTCCCATTAGAAGTGTATTTGGTGTGAGCAACTGTGTCAGAACTGGGGTTTGTTGAACTACAACTTGACATAGAGATAATAAAGGTCAAATACGCTTGTAAGTACAAAATAGTTTAGGACTTGGTGTCCAAATGCTTATTTTATTTCTGTTATGGTAGCAAGAAGGCTCCTGAAAAGAGTAGGCTTTCATGCTTCAGTACCAAAAGGATGTTCCTATCCCGGAAATCTTGTTTTCTTGGTACAAGATGTGTGATAGCAGTGGCATGCGGCCAATGTGCTAGAAAAGCACATGCAATTAGTGTAAGAAGACAAGTTAAACAGATTGACAGGTGCATAAGGATTTGTAAGTGTCCTGTTGGGATAGATTTAAAGGAAGTATTTGAAAGAGCGTATTTTCGTGCACAGACATTTTTCTGTAACATAATGCTCAGACGTATGAAGTGTTTTGTAGAGAAAATGACAATTGGGCATAAAAAACACTGCTGCTGACAGGGAGAAGACAAGACTTGATGCATTAATTGTGTATTGGATTATTTGGGGAGTTATAAACAGGAGCTAGCCATAATAATATAAAAATATAATAACACAGTTGATGAGAGGAGGGTGGGTGGAGAAATTGTATTTTAGATTTTCTTTTACCCTTTGGATTTGAAGCAAAAAATTAAAAATTCCACTGTTATATGGAAAAATCTCCCCCCATACACATAAAAACCATAATTTTCTGGAAGAATTTTTTTTTTTTACATTATTGAAACTGTATTCATCTATGTGACAGAATAATTAATCAATCTCACATCCTGCAAAAATCTGTATGACATAAAATCTTGCATACAGAAAGAAATAACTGAATGGCCAAGCTTAATCAAGAGTTCGCTTAAAAAAGAAGAGAAGACTGAGTTTAGAGTAATAATGAGTAGAACAAACTGTATGGTAAGGAAAGACCAGAAATATTATAATAAAGAGTTGGAGAAAAAGAGATGAAGGGATAAGTTAAGGCTGAGTTTCTGCATCAGGTGGATGAGGTGGAAGGGTTGATAAAGGAAAGCAACAATCTCAGTTGCACTGTCAGAGTGTAAAAGTAGTATGAAAGACGAGGATGGGAATAAAACGTGATGGGAGGTATGACCGACGGCATATTTTGTTGAGTGCTGGGGGATTATTTTAGTTATTTTGTTTATTTTTTTTTATCTCCTTTCTTTAATTAGAAGGACTTGTTTGGGTGGGCTGTAGATGGAAATGGGAGGCTGCTCCTATTGGGGTAGGTTAACAGAGCTCTGCCCAGAGGGAAGATGGCAGCAAGAGGCAGGAAGCCTCTGGAGCAGCAAGAGCAGTGAGGAGGTGGTGAGGGACAGCAGGGACCAATGCATTAGTGACACAAATGACAGAAAAATTTTCCTGGAGGCAGAGAAGTCTGGGCACAGTTTGCTGCAATTCAGAAAGTCACTCAGTTGGCCAAAAGCGGGTTGTGAAGGAAGGACCTGCCTATGTTTGCTGTTTTGAGAATAATAAATTTGAAGCAGACCCAGCTCTCTCAATTATCTTGATGATTTCAAGTGATTGAGGGCATCTCTGCAGGTTGTCATTCCTTTCCTGAATGTAACTCTGCAATGAGTATGCAGTATTAACACTTTCAATGTCATGAAAATGAAATAAGTTTAAGTATGTAGTCAGAAAGTTGGGTCTATCATCCCTTTCTCTGCCATATAAAATTATTCAATTTTTGAATGCTTGATATCAATTCTACCTGTAAAGTGTAGCAGTCCTTGTAGCTAATTGTTGGGCTAATCTTCCCCTTCCCCTGCTCCAAAAGACAGGCAATGCAGCCCAATTGGATGAATTTTAATATACCAGACAATTAATATTGGAATAGTATCTTCAGATTCAAAGTTCTGATGTTTACTGATATTTGAAAATGTTCTCTTTTTGAGTTTTGGGTTTGTGTTTGCTTTTTTAAAATATAGCTTTTTCGTTTTATTCCGTAAGTTCTCCATTTGATAAAAGGCCTTCTGGTTTTTTATTGACTGTTAGTGGCCATGAAAAGTTGCTAGGAAAGCTCTAACTGTTGGGAGAAAACAAATAAAAAAAAAAAAAAAAAAAAAAAAAGAATACTGAAGACAATCTTCAGGTCACTTTTCTCAGGTTATGTTTTTTTGGAAGAAACGGAATCTTCATTGGAAACCTGAGGTGGGAAGTTCTTTTGCAATAATGGTCACGGTACAATTGTCATGGCTCTTTTTGAGATAAGGCATAACACTAATGCTTTCTCCACAACCTCAGACTCCCCAGTGGAGTTGGTGTAATGTAAGGGAGGGTAACAGCTTTTCAGTTTAAGAAGCAACTCACATCGCTTAGAAAAGATCCACGTCACAGTAACATGCTCACAGTCTCTATGTTAGCTAAAGAGCGTGTTTGTTTTGTGCTCAAGCACTGGCACTGCAATTGCAAAGCTGGGATTGCCTGGTAAAACACATGGAGCCCTTTGCCCAGCTCTCCTTCCACCAGAGACTACAGCACAATTGGACTGAGATGATAATGCACCCTGAGCCCCACCCCACCTTAAAATGGTATGGTTTCAGTGCTTCTTCGTGCATAGAAAGGTGTTTTAATACTCATATTCAATCAACCTAACTTTGGTTATCCAGAATTTTTCTGTTAATGCATTTGAAAGTCTAGTACGATTTTACTTGGTTTTCAAACTTGGGGTATATTGTCACCTTCCGAATGGAAATGAACCAAAGCCAATCTCAAGCTACACTTGTCATGCAAAGTATCATGGCCACTGCTTAATGAAGGTTATCAACCTGAGCAGGATGGCTCAGTTCTTAATAAGCTGCTGGTTTGAGGGACAGGTGAACCAAGTTTACCAAGGCAGATGTGGCAGGCTTTATGTTGTTTTGGTTTGGGGTTTTTTTTGCTCATTTTTGTTTTCCCCCAAAGCAAAGCAAGTGTTTATTTGTAAATGTTTATCTTCTAGGATAATGGGATGTTTATATTCTTGGAGTGCAAAGCATTGCTATGCTGCCTGTTGTTTTCATCCTTATCATTTCAGCATCTTTTTGAAAGTATATGAATATACATATCATGCAAATTAGGGTTTATAAGTCAATAAATAATAGTCTTTGCATTATTGCATATGCAAATTTTGAGGTCAAGTTACAGTCATTTAAAATAGTCTTATGAGTATTTCTTTTTACCTTGACAAAAATAACTCTTCTTTGGAAGCAATTACTGTGATGCAAGCCACTCAGCTATTTTGGATTACTTGTTTTTGCTTTGCAATGCTATTTGCTATATTCACTGTGGCTAATCTGTCCAAATGCAACAGGAAAACAGTTTGCTTGCTGGTAATCCTATTGTTCAGGAGGCCTGACCTTGTGTGACATCTCTGTAACTCTGCTTGTACAGTGTCTGGATTAAGCAATGATTCCCTTACTAGCAGAAACAAATATGAAGTGTGTGTTACGTGGGAAATTAATTCAACTTGCATGAGCTTCTTTCTCCTTGGGGTGGAGCTGTGAAACAAAGAAGAACAATTAATTCTACAAATAAAGATCTGGACATCAATTTCAGAGTTATGAAATTAAAATCTTCCAGAATTTGTGAAGGGAGAGGAATAAGTGGGATAATAGTTCAATGTCAGTACTAGAGGCATACCCAGGCCTATGACTTCAATAGTGACTTATTTCTGCTGTATATAGAAACATTTATGATCTCATTCTGTAATGTAGGTGTCCTTTATAAAAAACCTGGAACCATTAGGCAAAGGCTCGAAGGGATTTGCTTGAAAATATCATTTGGAGATCATCCCTGCAGAAATGTTACAACAGCAGTGTCTTTGGAAGAAGAAATCAGACCAAATTGATAGCCTGGGGGAAGCAAAAGCTTTAAAACAAGATCATACAATCATCAGATGGAATGAGCAGTGCCATAACTTTTAGAGAAACATAGGTGAATTCATAGCTACTGACTCACTCATTTTTCAATGCATATTAAATTATTCCTCATTGAAAATTTGTAAAAAGCTAGCAGTCACACAAGCAAGAGTCTCAGTGTTAGATATTTCCCTTCACAATGCCTTCAAACAAAAATTGACAATGAAAAAAATAACTTTCTAACCTTCTGGGTGCTTTTGGCTGATACACCTGGTTTTGAAGGACATTTTGCTATTTTCTTAGTACTGTAATGGTGCCAATGACAGTTTAGTTGTAGGGGCCTCAGTGCGGGGTGGGGGGAGTGGTTAGATGTAAACACAGATGACACTATAATGTTTGGCTGAGGAAGTTCTTGACTGTAACCTGATAGCACAATGAACAACAGAAGGTGTCAAGTGTTATTACAGTTAATGGGCCTTAGTTTTCTTATCACAAGCTTGAACACATCTAATCTTCTTCGCAGCACAGCTTCCACCATGATAGGGCAGCAATAATTGTCAAGAGTGCCAAAAACCTGGGCTTCGGGTTGTATTGTTTTTCCCCTCTTCCCTCCCTAACCCCCATCTCCAGATGGAGAGAGATAGGTAAGTGGGAGCATATCAGAATAACAAAGCATGCAGAATGAATTACTAGACTAGAGAAAAACACCAGCAGAAGGCGAAGGCAGCCTTCCAGTACAGCTTATGTCACACCATATATGGACTATTTTGTTTATAGCAAATGAGGCTTTGAAGCCAGCAGCAGATGAAATTGTGACTGCAAGCATCAAGTAACCAAATATTATTATGCAGAGATAGACGGATTTCTGGGATTTCCAATATTCTTGCTAACCAAGGACGCAAACTAGCATCTAAAACCAGAGGTAAGTCACGAAGGGCACAAGAAGACATGCATGCAAGACTGATTTCTCACAACAAAGAACAAGTGACAGATTCAAATGTACAGGTGACTAGTTCAAGCAGCTACCTAGCAATATGGGTTGAGACAAGCTGACCAAGTAAGGCAATAAAATCTTTGAAGACAACTTACCATGACATATGTAGTCAGAAAGCTTTTACAAAAGTAACAAAATCTTATAAAGAGCTGAATGAAGCAGAGTGAAAACCTTTTATTTATAACTGAAAAGTTTCATTATATTCCAGTAAAAGCAATGTGAAAAATAATAAATATATCCTTTATGAAAGCGATTAATGTAAAGAACAGAAGCCTACTAGCATTAAATCATGCTTTGCTGTTCATTAGTCTGAGTGGTTTATGCAACCAGTATTTACAAATTTTGTTATATCTAACTATGAATAAAAGGGGAATTACTAAAGAGATTGGAAATAGAAGGGAGAAAGAAAACACATCATCGTGTAGTTTTCTGAGCTTCAAATATCTACTTGAGCAGAAAAGAATTCCTCTGAACATTTTGCTTTCAGCATGCTGCCAGAAGTAGGCTAAGTTTTACTACTGTAACTCCATATTGTGTGTGGCCAGAGGTACTGGCCAGCACTTAATGATAGTGACAAGAGATTTATAGCGGAGACATAAATACACTCAGTAGCAGCAAGGTTATATATAATGGAAGTGCAAATCATGTTCCTCTATGACCATAATTCTGAAAGAATAAACACTAAACTGTTTTCCTTAGGGAGCAATTTGAATTATTCCTATGGCCTGGTTGTGAGGATAGTTACTTACTGTGAGACTGGAGGCTTGGAAAAATGATGTATGAGAAACAAAAATCAAAGCCTGGATTTATCTTGAAGGCAATCATGAAATTAAGAACGCTATCCAGAAAAAATCACGGGTGAATTTTTAAGTGGTCTAAAAACCCTTGTAGACATTACATCCAACTGATACCACACTGGGTTTTTTTCCCTTGTAGAGAGAGAATCGTCACAGGAGCTCCCTCAGTGAGCAGCTATCTAGGAAAAACTAGCTTTGTCACTACTGTATCTTAAGCACAAGTTTTTGTGGCTCTTGAATTGTTGAAGTTTACAATTTCCAGGTGGCCCAAGTGCAATTTTTGTGTTGAAGCAAAGCCATGCACCCAGAAGCTGACACAGATCCTGCAGTACCCAGCAGATCTTAGATGCTGCAGGCAAGTGGCCAACAGAACTATCCTAGCTCCTGCTCCATGGCTCCCCCCAGTTCAGACTACCACTACTCTGCAGTGAAATGGGAAGTTGTTCGCAGGCAGGAAATATAAATTACTTCCAAGAGCTTTTATTAACTCTTTGCAACCTGCTTCCCTGTTGAAAGGAAGGTCACATGGCAGGTAACAGAAAAAGAGACAGCCAAAATCTCTGCAATGCTGATGCCCACATAGCAGTAGGAATGGTTGCATCAAGTCCTTCTCCACCCCTCAGCCAGATCTGCTTCAGAGGGAAGACATCTGTAGAGCTTTCCCACTTTTCAAGCTCTTTATTAACTGAATTCAACCTGAGCTTGTAAATAGTTTACTATTTTCTTTAAAAATTAAATAATTAAAAAAACCCTCCGCAAAACAAACAGCTATCTTGCCTAGCCTTAGTCACAGCTGAACAGCTGTGAAGAAGCATTTCTGCTAATGCAGTGCCAGTCACGGCAGAGGAACACAGCTTTTCACAGGTGGCTCTCATTTTCTGGGTTGCTGACTTGCGACCTCAGCGTTTGATTTGCAGAAGCACTGAGTACTTGCAGCTGCAGCTGAAGTTAATAGTAGCTGGGCTTTGAACATGGAAGAGCACCATGAAACAAGTCTTCTGAAAAAGCAGTTTTCAGCACTTTCAGACTGAGGATCCAAAATTAGTAGTAAGTGTGTGGTGGTGATTTTTTTTTTAAATCTGTCTCTCTAGGCCCTGTTCTATAAATTTTTTTCTTGCTGTAGGTATGCTGCAACCTCAAATTATTTAAAATATATTGTGTACGTAGGTGCTATAAAACTTACTGAGGAATTACAGAAGGAGAATTCATGGAACTAGAATATGGTAGAGCTGTGTGCTGAATTAAGTAAGACAGAACAAAGAGCTGTTATCTTCTCTTTCCCCTGTCTTGCTCTCAGAATTACATGAAGTGGTTTAAATGTATACTGGAAACTGTAAGGTCAGGTACTGTCTCTCCATGTTGTGTAACGCTTCACTTGTATTACTACTTCCTTATTCTGGTGTAAATCAGAAGGAATGAGTCTTGAAGGAAAGAAGCCCTTCATCACAGTGCAAAGAGAGGTTCTGTACTGTCATGGGCCATAACATAGTCTGTAAGTGTACACAGAATATTATAAGCAATTAGTTCTCATGCAAGGGGCCTTTGGTAGTGCTGGGTGAGCAGGACAGTCAAAGACTGAGCTTCAAAAATTGATGGTAGCTTATAAATAATAGTGCTTCTAGTAAGTAGTGCTATAGTAAATAGTAAGTATATAAAAAATGGCACAGTGGTTATCCCTATCTTGTGTAGTTACTAATGTTTTTGCTTTATTATCAGTACAGTGTAGGGGCAGAGATACATTAAAGAATCATTGATGTAGTCTAACAAGGTCACTTCCAGCGAGAGGAGAAGAAACTAGCTGTGCACCTGAATTGCTGGGTTTCTCTATTTCTTAAAATATTAGAGGGGCAACAGTGACTTGGGAAAGGGTAAGGAATCCTTAGAGTTTTGCACTTTCTTTCTGCTGAGGCTGATGTAAGAAATGTTGTAGCTGAGTCTGATTAGTATCTATGTATCTAATTGCAGTCTGCCTGTTTATGATTGATTGTGCTTAGGATTTTATGGCAGTTTTGCATTGCAATTAGTTTAGAAGTTGGAAGGTGTGTTTTGATGTATTTGCTTGTACTGATTTAAGATTTCCCCTGGCTGTTGGAAATTACCCTCTTCATTATAGTCAGAAGAATGAGGCAAGTACTGCAGTTCAGCCTCTCCATTTCTTAACCCATGTAGACTGAAGTGCTGATGAGAGTGGTTTCCTGTTAGGAAGCCACACTGTCAATGGGAGGACCTGAAGTGCAAGTTCATGTCTTGCTCTCTTGGGCCAGCTAGGGGCAGAGCAACTATATTTGTTTCTTGTACCCGTGTCAGACTCCAATGTGAACTTTCAGAGCTCTTGCCCACTCTCCCCGCCCTGCTTATAAAGCTTTATGACCTTTCTGAGAAGGACTTGGGGGTGCTGGTGGATGAAAAGCTGGACGTGAGCCAGCAACGTGCACTTGCAGCCCAGAAAGAAAATTGTGTCCTGGACTGCATCAAAAGCCAGCAAGCTGAGGGAGGTGATTCTGTCCCCCTATTCTGCTCTCCTGGGACCACACCTGGAGTACAACATCAGAGTTCAGCTCTGAGGTCCCCAGCACAGGAGGGACATTGACCTGTTGAAGTGAGTCCAGAGGAGTGCCACCAAATTGATTAGAGGGATGAAGCACCTCTCCTATGAGGAAAGGCTGAGAGAATGGATTTTTTCAACCTGGAAAAGAAAGGGCTTCAAAGTGACCTAATTGGGGTCTTCCAGTGCTTAAAGGGGCTGGAGAGCTCTCTTGTAGAGATAGGATAAGGATGAATGGCTTCAAACTGAAAGAGAGAAGGTTTAGACTAGATATCGGGGAAAAAAGGGGGGTGATGAAGCACTGGAACAGGTTAGCCAGAGAAGTTGCAGATGCCCCCATCCCTGGAAGTGTCCAAGGCCAGGTTGGATGGAGCTATAAGCAATCTGGTTTAATGAAAAGTGTCCCTGTTTGTTGCAGGGGGTTTGAAACTAGGTGATCTTTAAGGTCCCTTCTAACCCAAACTATTCTGCTATTCTGTGATACTGTGATGTCAGTCTGTGGATTGATGCAGTGACTTTTTTAGCTCTATACATTATCAATATAAAAGTCGCTTTGGGTTTAGTGCTCCTTTGAACCTAATGCATGATAAAATATGATGTCTAGAGAATGCTTACTAAAGCAGAACAATTTTTCATACTACTGACTAAACAATGCAAATATTGAGCATTAGCAGGATTTTGCAGTCTAATAAGTCAAAGTGTTACTTGTTACATAATACGCGAAGTAAAAACAGTATGAAAGCATGCATGGGTATCTTTAAACCAGTGAAGTAAACTATTTCCAACACTGGCTGTACTCCTCTGAAAAGATAATCAGCTTTTTTAATTGGCAGCAAACTAACTATACTTGAACAGTTTTCTGCCCAGGCCACCATAAACCCTGGATAACAATTCTTTCCTACAACTCAGTTTTCAAAAACGGAATTTTTGCTTCCCTGGATTTCATCTTTGAAATAGTTCCAAGCATCACCCCATGCAGCAGGATGACAATACCTGAGAACGGGGACAGCATAGTCACAAGAAAGATTTCATGCTTCCAGTAAAGTACAAGTGAAGGAGACTTCCTAACTCCAAGTAATAATAATAATACTACTATCTCAGATGGGAGAATAAATTCTACCAGCTTTTTACTTTGCTAAGCTATATGCCCTGAAATGAGTCACCATCAATTCATTTGGTTTGACCCAATTCAAATTAAATTAGAGCTTCATCTGCCCTGATCTGATCAGAAGCTTTAAAGCTCTCTGGTAGCTATAATGATTGTGGAAAGGAAACTACATACAGTGATTAACAAAAATATCGTATTGCACCTACCGTGTTGCTCAGAAATGTGTATAATATTATGTTATATGGCATTTTTTTAAACACAATCCTTGTCACAGCTATTCTTGTACAATTTCTTCAGTTCTTAACTGTTCTTATTCCTGTTTTTTATTCTTTTTGTTAATGTTTGTGTCTGAGAGACTTCCTTACTTGCCACATCTGTCAGGGTTTGAAGATCAGTCACTGCTAGACTGAGCTTCATGGTTCTCTCAGGTTTTCAGTCCCGGCCTGTGCTCGGAGCACTACTTGGGCCCTGTAACATTGTAGCAGTGTTTCTCTACATCTGCCTGTAGTGTTGTTGGCAGACAGCAGGATGCAGCGAAGAGAGTGTTTAAATATCCTGTCATATATTTGTAGATCTGAAATTTTTGCCTTCACGTTTTTGTTACTGTTTTTTTCATAAGCTGATTTGCTGTGGGCTATAAACTTGATGGTGGAACAAGCTGCAGCACAACATTCCTGCCTGCTCCTTTGGTTAGTGAGTCTTAGTTCTGCTATTCATTGTCTCGGTAATACTTTTTTGAAAGCTGCATACACTTTGCCATTAAACTGGCTGCAGCGTGGGAAAAATGTGAGACATTCAAGGTATGCTCATGATGTAAACTCTGCAAATCCTTGACAGGCAAATTGGAGAGAACTGAAAGGACTTTGAGAGGCTGTGTTTTCTATATATCCATCCAAATATAAATGGATCAATTGTAACTGTCACTTCTCATAAGCGTTTGTCCAACCTATTCTTAAAAACCTTCTGAGATGGAGATTCAGATCCTTTCCTAGTCATATATTCTAGCTTTCAGTCTTGGGCACAGGAAACTCTCTCTACCTTAAATCTGTGATGCAAGCACAGACTTTACTGCTAGCAAATGGGAAAATCACGCCATAGGCTTCTTTAATTTGCCACTTAGATACTTGATGACTCTGGTTATCAAGACCCTTGGGTCTTTTTATTAAGCACACAATACATCATCAGCTGAGATCAGCACCTGCCTCCTCCTCTATTTTTTTTTTTTTCCCTTGGCATAGTAACTTATCCTCCATCTATGGATCTGAAAATGTAAAATTTGCACTTGTTTTTACTGAATTAAAATAGAGGCCTGTGATTTCAATGGGAGCCTCTAGAAGGTTTGCCAAACTAAGCTAGTTAGTGAGGAAGACTACTTGTTAATTTTTTTTTCTCTTTTTTTCCCCTATATAAAACAAATCAAAATGTGCTGGTTTTCAATCAGTTGGATTTTGTTTGTGTAAGGCTTTTTTTTTTTTTTTTTTCCCTAACCTATTAAAGATGAAGTGTCAGAAAATCAACTGGGTTTTTTTTTGACCGGAGTCTGTACGTAGGCAAAGACAGGAAAAGTTCTGCTGTCAGATGATTTCACAGTGAAACAAATGGCATTCTTAGATCCACATCTGTACAAGCACATGTGTATTTTTGATGTATTTATGGTAATAGTCAGGGAATATACTTCTCAGTTCTTCCTGAAACCCAGTTGTGTCCTCCATAGTGAGAAGATGTATCTGTTCATCTGCTACTTAAAACAGTGCATGCCCATTGGCTATATAATTTCTGGTCTGAAGTAATCTCTGTTAGACACTTTCAAGCTAAGTCTTTTATGGCTTTATTTAATTTTGAAACTTGCTAGTAAAGCCCTGCCTCTGAGTTGCTGTATATTGTCAGTATCTGAGTGACATTTGGGATATGGTATTCAAGGATTCATCTGCAAATGCTGACTTTAGGCTGTCAGCATTAACATCTTAGCAGCAAGTATCTGTAGTTGAGACTAGCAATTTATGGAATACTTCAGAAAACAGTTTGATAACCTGTCTTTTAAAATAGTGGATCTTTTATTTATTTTTTTTTTAAATAGATCTAATCTTCCATAGTCTCCATATGTGTCAGTGACTTTGTCAAAAATTTTTTGCTAAGAAATTTTTTGCTGCTTTAGATCATTTTTATCTATAAGATGAATTGTGACCAGCTATTTTTTGTCATTTACTGAATGACATCTTTAGTTCCACTGAACCCCTACATAAGCAAAGAAAGGCAGAAGATGAAACAGACCTTGAAGGGGGTTTTTTTGTGTCTGTAATTTTCTTTAGTTATTTTACTGGTGATGATTCTGATGTACTAAGTGATGTTTTTAGATCACTAGCAGTGAATGCGCGAAACTCTCTTATATTCCCAGTAAACTCATTACTAATTATACAGAGAATTATTCTCTACATTTGTGCTTATCTTTGATACACTAACAATGTTTTTTAGCCTCTTCGCATTGGTAAAGCAATTTATTAGCTACTTCTGTGAAGATATTTGTGCAATATCTGCTTCCTTCCAGATTTCCCCAGCTTGTAGAAAATAATTCTTACATTTAACTGTTCATATTCAAAGACCGAAAAACTTTTCCTTTTCACCTGTATCCTTGATATAGCTAGCATGTAAGAGATTATCTGAACCTCTGAGCGAGGGCAGAGGAAGCTAAAAGAGACTATAGGAAGCACTAAGCTGGGATTGGGGGGAGCCTGGCAACTGTTCAAAGTTCTCCTTGCCTAATCTGCTTTACTTAACTCTAGATTTTAAGTAGAAAAAAACGTATGAAACTGCAAAGGTTTTGAAGTCTTGCAGTTATCACCTATGGATCTTAGAGCCTTACAGGGAGAATCCAGCCTTGCTGATAACAGGATTTAATGTGGGGAATTAGAAGCACTAAAAATCGAGCAATTTGTGTAAAATAAACCAATATCTTAGGAGTTGAGCTCTGATTTAAAGTCTTGGTCTTGAGGGTGACAATTTAGTTCTTAAATCATGCTGTGGTGCAGTGATGTACTTGGAAAACAAACTAGCACTGATTCTGAAACAATGCCAGGTAATAAAAGTGATAGAAAAATGTTTGCCTAGCTAGTCAGTGTATTGCCCAGAATGAACTAGATGTGGGAAGCTGCAGAGTCAAGAAAAAAATTTAGGGGCATCTTGCAGATATAATTTATGTAAGGCTAAGTTAAACCTGTGCAGTAAGTTATGGGTAGAACAGAGCTGTATGTTCCTCCAAAAGATCCATGAGGATACCTGATCTACTCTGGTTTTCAGTGGTGACTTTCCATTTTTTTAATGTCCCTGTCTGAGAAACAAACTGCTGTCCCTCCACTCCTTTAGCCTTGGTATGACTTACTGTGTGATGTGTTAACAAGCAGGATCTGTGCTCTCTCCCTGCCACACTGGGCTCTCACTCTGCTCCTTTGTACAAGCTGAGGTCTAGCCTGTGGATGAAGTCTTGCTCCTTGATCACGCATGTTCAGGACAGGCGTGACCCAGCCTAGATAGTCCAGGTAAAATAGTTCAGTACCACTGTATAAAGTCTGGCAGTTGACTTGGTACCCTACAAAGAGAGGAGATGCCTCTTCCTCCTGAGAAAGTAGAGTAGCTTTCAGAATGAAATATAATCAAGGTCAGGAATATTGCCTGTTTTTCCTAAAAAGGAGAAATCCTACCTTAGTTAGGTCTAACGTGATGTGCAGTCAAGGTTATTTGTAGACAGAAATGTGATACAAATGGAAGTTTAGACATAAAACATAAAGTTCTCAATGGTCGTCTTTTCTGCCATCCTAGTCCCCCGACTAACCTTTTAATTTAACTTGTGTTTAATAATTGGATTAAGCTGAGTAAAGAAGAATTTTGCTTAATGGAAATAAGTGGAAGCAATGAAGTGAAACATTTAAAAATAGCTCAGACAAAAAGCTTTAAATTGCATTGCAGAGATGGTTGGAAAAGACAAAACAAACTAACAGACTTGTCTCGTGGTTATTTATATATGTATGAAATGGGATTCCTTTTATTCTGTGTTTTAAAGTTTGGAATTTATCTATTTAAACATTTCTGATAAAAATTAGCTCAATATAAAATTTGTTAATATTCTGTCATAAACTAGAATTTAAGAATTATGGAGAGTGAATGAGATTGGTGGGCTTTATTTTGTTTTCCATTTGTTCAAATAACAATGTTGATTACCCAATTATCTTTGATTTCCTGTGAGAGATAAAAAAAGCAAAGGTCTTTTCAGCACATGTGGTTTTCACATAACATTAAGATGTCATTGCCTTCTGGTGGCTGGCCTGTAGACCTAGTAAATTTTTGTTTGATCTAATGAAGATAAGTTGTAGAAGTGAATAGACATAAGCTTTATGGCATGCAGAAATGTAGCCTAGATGCTATACTGATAAGATTGAACCAGATACTTAGACTGGTTAGAAATACATGGGAGAAAAAACCTGTATATATACTTTTTTTTTTTTAACTTTTGTGTTATGACAGAACAGCTTTCCCTTGAGACATAGAAGGAAAAATGCAGTATGTAGGAAATTGATAAATAACTGCTTTCTCCTCAGCCTTGTTTCTATGTGGATTGTATTCAAATTCAAGATTTAGGTAGTTTCTGTCCTCTGTAGAAGGTCTGCAACCGCCTCAGTGCTGCTGGCCCCACAAAGTTGCCTATTATCATCAGGTTTGGTCTCAGTCAAGAGCCAGTGATAAGCTGCATATAGTTAGTCTGCTAAAACGTTTGTGTTTTTAATTAATTTACAGTGATAGAAACTGTAAGGTCCAGTGACAAGTGCGTTCCTGGCTGCTGCATAAAGCCAAATAACCAGCAAAAGGGAAGTCGAGAATGTAGAGTTTCATTGCAACATGGAGTTTCTTAGTAACTGGTCCAGCGTGGGGGGATAACATTTAATGTAGTAAAGAAATATTTGCATGGCTATTGGAAGGAAAATCTCTAAGAGACCAGCCAGACTGTCTCCCACGTCAAGCAGAAATAGGAATGTTGAGGTAAAGGATGAGAGTCCTATATCATAGTTCAAAGGAGAGCTAGGCCATAGGAGCTGGCACAAGAAAAGGCTGTATGTTCTGCAATCTTTACTGAAATTTTGAATACCACTTTGTTAGGAGGGACCAGTAAATCAACAAATCAACAGAAATAAGTTTTACAAAAGAACAGAAACTCCTTGTTTGATTGGTTTTGGTGTTTATTTTCTCTTTTTTCTTTTTTCCTTCTGTTCCTCCAGACATCTCCATCTCCCTTATTATTTGGTACTCAGCAATGGGCTGACTTGGTTCTAACTGTAGCTTTATATTTTTTCCAAATAGAAATATATGTATAAACAGGAAATATAAAAAGCAAATCCTTTTTGCTTCCAAACAATTTACATTTCTCTCAGATGTGTGAGATCCAATTATAGAAACACATACAGGCTGCTCTGTACTGAAACTTTGGAAAAATCTGAACACTTCTGTTCTCTATCTTCTGATTGCTTTAATCTTAATGTTTTTAAGACTCAGTTCTGAGCATGCTCTCTTACTTCATTTTTACATAAATGGAGCATACTTATCATTATTTAGAGATTTGGATCCCTTAAAACAAGTTGTTAAGCAACTTTAAAGCCTGCATTCTCAAAATTTCTGGAGAGAACTAGACATGTGAATCACTTTGACATTTTTGAAAATACTGGTTCAATCCTCCCTTTCATCTTGTAATTTTAAAGGATTAAAGGCTTGACTGTCCTTTTAAGTCACAAGCCAGCATTATCATTGAGAGTAATGGCACTGTATTTCAAGACACATAGATCTGTCTATCCTCAGAAGACTTCTGAAAGCTTGCTTGTAAACCAGATAGATGTCAAGATCATCCTAAGAACTGGGATGACTGTGGAGACCTGGGCAGTTCCAGGAGTGCTGGGTTGGGGAGTAGCCCATAAACAGAGAAACTCAAACTCTTTGGTAAGAACAAAAGAAAGGAGGTAGATTTGGGGCTTGCTTGGTCTGAGGTACCACTATAAATACTCTGAGAACAGAAAAAAAATTGCTGGTTGGCTAAAAGGCCTCATTTTTGCTATGAGAATAAGGTAACAACAAACGTGTGTGTGTATATATATATATGTATCAGGTGAAAAAGAGCACCTAAATATAACTTTTTTTTTTTTTTCCCTAGAGATACTTAGCATATGTACTTAAGTACAAAGCAGTACTAGTAGTACACTAGTACTACACTAGTAGTACTATTAGTACACTAGTACTAGTACACTAGTAGTACTAGTGCTAGTGTTCTCCTCAAATTAGTATTGATTTCTATGTATCTCTCACTAGTTCCTAAAGTTGTATGTGATTTAAGTAAAACATTCTATCTCATCCTTGCTTTGCTTTCCCAGAATTATTTGTGGTGTTGATGGGTGTCTTTTGGATGCAAAAGCATCTTTACAAAATGAGGCAGAGGTCTACTGAAGAAAAGTATTTATCCAACCACTCCATTGGTAACAGGTCTTCTCAAGCACCTTGCTGCAAGGCCCTCCAGAGCAGTGTATCTTGCTTTCTGTACGCATTGTCTTACCATGACTTCAGTGTTCAGGTGTTGCTTACAGTATCCTAGACTTTTACAGTTGCCTGGTTTACTTCTCCTTAAAGATAGTTCCTCAGACCATCCTTCCTCCTCCTGGTCTGTTGTAACATCCTGTGTCTGACTTCTGTGTTTCCTACGTCTCTCTCAGCTTCCTAGTGCTCTGCACCTTGCCAAACTTCCAAAATGCAGCATCAAGTCCTCCCATACGCTGCTTTTTCACAGCTGGCCTTCCAGATATAGCTTTGACTTGCGGCAAAAGAAATTTGCAGAGAAAGCATTTAGCTGCCTTGATTTACTCTATATCCCAAAGAATTTCTGTAAAGGAAATAATTCCTCCTCTCTACGCTGATAGAGAGGTTTTATTGAAGAGTGAGAGATTATTATACTTCAAATGACAGCTAGAATTTAAAATCACGAACTAAATTTCATCATAAATACTTCAATTTCAAATCTTTATATCTCTTCTGCTACACTGTGGGAGTCATAAGCTTGTGTGTTGTCTCTTACAGCTCTATGCAGTACAAAAGGGAATGTGGAAAAGCTCTGTATCTTACTATACAGCATGCAGCCATTAGATTTCATTAAACTTGGCTGGTAGATTGGTCTCTTAAAAATAAATCCTTTCTGCCCTATGGACACTTACATATTGTGACAAAACGCCTCTGGATTTCATCTTTGATAATATAAATGGAAGGAGGTCTTTAAACTTATTAGGCATGACTGCCTACGGTGGCATGTATAGGCTGTATTCAGTCAGTAAGTTAATAGGTTGGATTAGTCAGGATGGTCATAATTATTGTATGTTGTCCATGAAAAGGATGATAAATGACCCTGCTTTCAGCTACTATGCTGGAGAAAGAAAAAGCAATCAAAAACATTGCAGAAGTAACGTTGCAGAAGGGCTGATCCTCTTAAGGACAGCTTTTGTTTTAGAAGTCTTTCTGAACGAACCTTGTAACATCTAATGGTGAATCTCATTTTCTTCTTTCTGATCTCTGCCTTAAGAAGGACACAATCTTTTGGGAGTGTGTTGAGACTAAAGTCACAGACTGACCAAAACCCGCTAATGCCTTGGCAGCTCTTCTTGTACTGCTGTGTTTTTTGAATGCTGCATTCTTATGATGCTCACAGGGCAACACAAAACATCCAGTGTCCTATGTCTGCCACTGATGGATTCTTTATCTGATTCAAAACGCAGAATCATACTAGAGCTTTAAATTTCCTTTGTTTATGTATTATTTATTTATTTAAACATTAGGATATGAAGGTAGCAAATCTTGGCAGAAAGGTTGCAAACCGTTTATTATCATTTTCAGTCTTGATGATCTTCTCTCTATAGCTTGTATTAACTTTTCTTGAAGCAAGATTGTTCTGGCTGTCAGCTGATTTCAGGCTGTCTCAGTGGTTTGAAGTAATAAATTTCAGACTTAAAAGAAACTAGTTTTGAAGTTGGGATCTGAAATCAACTAGCTACAATTTACTTGTGTTCTTAATTCAGTGTGTTGATGTACCACTGCTCATTGTATTCCTGCTTTGTGTACGTTATCAGTGGAATATTGGGTACAATGACAGTAGTAACTTGAAAAAGGATTTGGGGATCACTTGGTAGGCTGAACAAACATCTGCAATTCTCAAGTGTACAGGAATATCAAGTGGTAATAGGAACATTTTATAGCTTTTTCTTAATTGAACATTGTCATGGGTTCACTTGATCTAAAAAACTAAACAAGGAATTTTCCCTTCCCCCTGCCCCACTGTGTGGGAGGGATGTTTGAATGGGCAGGCTGGTTTTGCCTTGGGTATTTGACTAATACAAAAGAACTGGCCAGTAGATTGACATTCCAGGCTAATGGCCTGGGGAGGAGCTAGGAGACTCTTTTCTTTGGGTTGTTTTTTTTTTTTTCCACTCTCCTGGAGGAAGGGAAGGCGACACAGTTCTTGGTTGCGGGAACAGAGGGAAGGTGTGCACTGGAAAAGCTGGCAGGCTGCTTTGTTCTCAGCCTGGCTGGTTTGTTTTTTTTCTCCTCTGGCCCTGGCTTGCTGGCACCCTGTTTCTACCCCTTCCCCCACTTCCTGCCCAGGTGGACCTGCTTGGAGTTCATCAGAGAGGAACTATTTGGGAAGAGAGTCACCTTTGTTCCTCCCCCCACCCCCGGCTCCTGTGTTTTTGGCAGCAGTTTTTGTGCACATCAGCGAAGAAAGGGGAAGTCACATGGCCAGCAGCAGACACCGTGAGTCCCCTTTGGGAAGAACCCTTCTTTATTCTTTTTCCCCTTCCCAGTGAGGGGCTCCATCTTGGCTCCCCCAGTGCACCAAGGGCCTCCATGTGGCAACCGCCAGAGCCCAACAGCGCCTCCTGTCGGTCAACCCTGAGCACTGCAGGCTCTGCACCTCAGATCCAACAACGCCCCCTGCTGACTGTGGTTAGAATTGCACCAAAAAGCACAAACTGAACTGTTTACTTCTCATTGAAAAGGGACTTTTGGGTATAGGATTATTGTTTGGTTGGGGTTTTGTTTTGTGTTCTTTTGTTGTTCTGCCATTACACATATACCCTTTATTAAAGGGCTGTTATTTTTTCTCTCTCCACACTTTCTCAATTGGAGCCTCTTAACTTGGGATTTACAATTGCTTGGAGGGAGGAGTTTTGGTCTTCCTCATAACTCATCCTCCTTAGCAAAACACTTCTGTCTCATTAAACTGAGACAAACATTAATTCCTTTACTTCAAGAGCACACACAGTTCTGGTTTATGCATTCAGCCAAGAAACTGGAAAGGATTCAGAGTAAGAAGTAAGACTGATGTGACATTTGGATTGTCTCTTAATATAAGAGAAAAAGAAAGTCTATTTTATTAAAAAGTTCCTTCAGAAGTGACCTGATCACATCCTGGGGCAGGATTTTGTTGGAGACCATTGTGCAGGATAGAACTGGCTGTAAACAAATGGGGAAGAAACTCTGGCTGTCCAAAACTCCAGCTGCCTCCTCAGTGACTGTCTTTAACTTACAGTCAGGTCTCTTATTTGATAGGAAGCTCCCAGCTTTAACAAAATCCAATACAAAAATTATTTCATAACATTTTTTGATAGGAGTCAGAGGATTTATAGGCTACAGAGAGCATAATCAGGTAGCAGGTATGTAACATTAAACAGTATATTTCTACCCACTCAAAGATTAAAACAGAATCACAAGTGACTGTTGAAATTAAGAAGCATTCTCTGAGATTTCTGTCATTTTAATTGAAGTGCCGTTGTGAAGAAATTGGCTTTTTACAATAATATAATTTTTGTAATACATGGAAAAGGGTATGTTCATGTAACAATGTCAAAAATTTGGCTTAATGACCAGGAAACAGAAACCCTGAGGTTTCCTAAAAAATCAAAATCCTGTAAAAACAGCAAAATTCAACCTCCAGCAAATAAATTATGTGTAACAGAACATCCAGTTGTTGTCTGGAAAACACTGCTGAAACCTAATTTGATGTTTAATTAATAGATATTTCTGGTTGTATTCAGTCATCTTGGCCTACTGCAGAGAAAAAAATGGTTTTATTTGTTAGCCACAGTGAAACAGCACAGCTTCAAGAGTGCTTACTGAATTTTTGTCTTGTGTATTGTGTAAATAATTGTTTATAAGTTTCTGATCAACTATACCTGAGTACACAGAGAGATGACACCACTACCCACAGTCAAATACCCACAGTCAAGGCCTCTCCTTGTGATGTTGATTCCTAAATCATAAAAAAGAAAAAAAAAAAAAAAATTGAAATTATTATTTCACTCTGAATTTTCAAGGCTGGGTACCAGCCTTGAAATTCTGTATTAGTGAAAACTCAATGTGTACA
This sequence comes from Oxyruncus cristatus, assembly GCA_013399855.1. Taxonomy (NCBI): domain Eukaryota; kingdom Metazoa; phylum Chordata; class Aves; order Passeriformes; family Cotingidae; genus Oxyruncus; species Oxyruncus cristatus. The sequence continues at coordinate 1,579,090 of VXAY01001956.1, read as the reverse complement.
TCGTAGCCCTGATTGAATCAGGGTGGAGATTGAGCATTTTTTGTTTATGTGGGCAAAGATTTTTTTTTGTGCTCTCTGTTACTAAAATTATTTGATTGAAAATAAGTTGTGTTTAAGTAAGATCTCTCCCTACTTTGCAGAAGATGGTATCTTTGGGACAGTAAAGCATGTTTTTGACAGAAGATCTTGAAAATAAAACTAGGAAGCTTGTAGGGCCAGTAAGGGACTACGTTTTGAATGAATGTGTGGGAATGGAAATGAATCAATTTGTGAGAAAAAGTTCTTCTTAAATAACCCAGAATTATAGTTGTATTCCAACTCAGGTTTGGATCTTTGTTTTTTTATAAACCTACTACAAATGCTCATTGGCTCCTTCTCATCTGTCCAGGCAAACTGTACTTTCCCCCTATTGGAATGTGGTCAGAACAGTTTCAGAGGAATGCTGTGAGGTGGGGGAGGAAGGAGGGCAGAAGGCTGTTGCAGCAACCGGTGGGAGGTTTGCCCTGTCCCCCACCTGCGAGTGCAGGGACGTGGTTAGGGTCCTGCTTTGGGAATGGTACTTGTTTCTCGGCTGCAGGGAGGCACCGCAGCTGCCACAGATTGGCTTGGGAGCCTGTGCTGGTGGTGTGAGAAACAGAAATGAAAAAAATTAATGCAGATGGCTTTTATCTACAGCAATGAAAACATCTTAAGTTTGTCCACTGTTTCCATGGTGACCATGCCATCATATGGTCTCCCTGGGTAACAGGCAGGAGGAGGAGAATGCTCAGAGTCCTGAAATACATAAACCAGCAAATTCTTATGAGAAATTGTTTTGCTCAAAAAGAAAATAGATGAGGGTGTTTTTTTTTGTAGAATGGCATCTGTGCTTGCACTTGTGCAATCTCAGAATGACAGTGGCTCTATTGATGGGACTGTCAGCTATTCAAAAAGCTGTGTATGAGAAGCAAGCCCCTATCGCATCAGGGGGAATTATTCAGAGGCTTGTGACACCTGGATAAAAAGCAAATCTGCACATTACATCCATGGGTGTAGTCCATGCATATTCTGAAACTGGGTGACTGTGAACCACCTGCATCAGAGAGCTCCTCTGTGGTTTTTGTCTTCAGTGTATACTCAAAGGATACCCACCTCTTTCTCATGCTGATCAATTATTCTGTAATATTGTTTGATTTCAGTTTTGTCTTTTAAGGGTAGAAAAGAAAAGGGGGGGCTGGGGAGGGGGGGGGGGAAGAGAGGGGGGGGGAAAAAAAGAAGAAAGGAAAAAAGCTATTTTGTACTAACAGGACTGGACCTGGGTGGCTGGGGAGCGCTGCCTAGGTGCTGGCTCCTGCACTCTGAGCCATGGAGGAGATTGTTCTGCTGGAAGGGCATGCTGCAAGCTCTGAACCTCTTGGGGAAAGGGGTGCAACTAGGAGGGCCCAGAGAGAGACCATGGAGGTGCAGTCAGGCATGGCAAGCAAGGAATTTTGCTCACAGGAGCAAACCAGAACTGATAGGGCTTGGAGGTTCCAACCTTGGGACTGCAAATTGGCTTCAGTCACTTAATCGTATGACCCTGTTGCCTCAGTTCCTTGTCAATCCCATCTCTTTGTCCCTCTCTTCTTGCAACTAGATGTGGGAGGGGTGGGGGATATGACCAAGCCTTATTCCATCAGATTTTTAATTTGTTCTTGTTCTATTTGATTTCTGTAACCCTCTGTCCTGGCTTGCCCTTGCAGGTGGCAGCTCAGGTGGCACAGTCTGTGGGCACAGGGCGTTCCTATTCAGCTGGGAACCCAGAAGGACACTCCGTGAATATGTGAAAGGCTGGTTTTCATTTACATGAAATGACATTATACATGCATAAATATGCTGTGCATATTTATTATCTGCATCTGCAAGGCTCATGTACTGTATCTAATAGATCCTTTACAGAACTGGTAAATATTTGCCTTTTAAAGGGAAACTCACAGGAAATGTTCAACTTGGGCTTCCTGTAAAGCTAAGGCACACAGAGGTGGATGTGAGAATCTACAACTCCAGCAACCCAAGTGCCATGGACTCAGAGGCCAGTGTTGATTGGGGCTGAAACAGTTTGGCCTTCTGTTACTCTGAAAATCTTATTATGGTAAGGAGGATATATATATATATATAAGTAAGCAAAGAGTATATGTTTATATATGTAAAGCCAAACCTTTATTCTTAACATAACTGAAAGATTATGAGTGTAATTATTATTATTTGTAGAAAAGCAAGACTAATAATGCTGTTAAAATTGTTACACACAAATCTTTCCTGGTGTTATAATATCCCATCTACTCTTCCTTTGGGTCTTGAGGTTAAACAATCAGGTTGGTCCAGCAGGGCCTACTCTTAGCAAAAGTCTTGCTGATTCTTTCCAGTCACTTGCTCCTTCATGTGCTCAGAAATGAAGGAGGACTCACTACATTATTTTCCCAGATCTGAGGTCTCTTTGCTTTTTTACTCCCTTCAGGATCTTGAACCCTGTTTCAGGGTCACTACAGCCAATGCTACAACTGATTATCCCATGTGCATCTGGTGCTTCCTGTGTTCGTTAACTGCAGATCCAGCTGTGCATCATAGCTGATTGGCCCATCCTGTACCAATATTGACAAGTTATCTCTGACACCCTCCAAAAAAATCTCTCTCAACTACTTGTGTCCTGCCATGTTGCCCTTCCTGAAGATGCTAGGGCAGTGATAGTCTCCTATGAGAGCTAAGTTCTGATCCAGAGACTTCCTTGTGTTGTTTAAGGATGGCTTTGTCAGGTTCCTCACTTTGATCAGGTGATGTGTACATACAACCTGTATACTGCAGACACCCATAGCATCTGGCAGCTTGACTGGCATCCCTGGGCCCCTGTGCCCACCCTTCCTCTGGCAGCAGGATTTAGGATGTAGTGTTCTCTGCACTCCAAAGCAGTCTGCTTCTCAGAAGACTAAGATTCCTCCTGCCTGCTGCTCATTTTACTTGTCAGGCACTCCAGTGCTGCCCTTGTGTGAAATGGCATCGAGATACTGACTGCTCTGTGGTGAAGCTTCCCCCAGCAGGTCCTGTCTTGTGCAGCAATTGGTACCACTCCTCTGGACACTCCCAGCAGTCCTGAAGTTTGATCTGACTTTGAGCTCTCAAGTGCAGTCCTTCTCCTTGAGAGTGTGTTACTGTTGGTATTGAAAGTAAGCTGGTCTATCAGTACTGAAATTCATCTTCTTCAGCCCATCCCTAAGCTCCAGAAAGCTATGTGGAGCTGTTATCTTCAAGACTTCATCTGTTTTTCATCTTTACTTCCTATTAGTTTCCCCTAGCAAACTTTATCAACAGAGATTTTTATTTTTTTTTTGTATTTGCTTTCAGCAATGGGTCTGCCTTCTTGATGACCTTAATCAAAGCAGAGAGTTTTTAGATTTGTCAGCGTTTGTGTCAAAGCATGACTTAATTGATGACTTGGTGTAGCCTGGGCATCTTTATTACTCAAAGCTGGTGGGTTAGATCTGCTTGTCTCTGTCTCAGGTACTTTCTGGGCCCAGAAGTTGGGGATATGGAGGATCCAAGGAAACATTCATATGTCTCTCTGTCTCTCTGTCTCTTTATCACGATATGATCTATCTCATCTCCCTAACCCAACCAAAAGAAAATATGAAAATGCAGAATTAAGATACCATTTAAAATCAAGTGATCAGCAGAAAGCAGCATGTACTGTGATGTGCCTAAGGACTTGGGGCAAAAATAGGAGAGTAGAAGAGATTTGAATAACTTTCACAGGTGAAAAGGAAGTAGGTGGTTCATTGGTCAGTCCCTCGGTATTTTTTGTGGCACTGAAATTACTAGCTTTCAGAATCACAGAATATGCTGAGTTGGAAGACACCCATGGGGATCATCAAGTCCAACTCTTAGCTCTGTACCTGTCCTGTTTTAGAGAGTTATGGAAAGGAGAAAAGCTCTTGCTGAGAGTCCACAGCAGGTGTGTGCCTTAATACATGAAGTCTTGCAGTGGTGATGGCTGTCTCTAGTTTTTCAATCTCTCTTGGAGTAAGTCCTGTTGATATCCCTCCCTTTTGACTTCTGTTCCTTGCCTTAAGTCATTACATGCTCCACAAGATTCATGTCACCATAAAAAAGAATAATTGAGACATATCAAAGGTGCTTTTTCCAGCTTTCGTATGGTCACCACTACAGAGTTTATGAGAAAAAAACGTAGATGTTATGCTCTGGAGTAAACAAACTACCAACTATCAGCAATCAGTAAATCCTAGAGACAACTCAGGCTGTGCTTATGTTACATAATTTTATTGTGATGATCAACAGTTTGATAATCTGTCACTGAAAGGGCCCATTTCCTTATTGATCAATCTCAGTTGATACCCATGTTTTCAAGAAGATATGGATTTTGAGGGACTTCGAGCTTTTTTGACATTAAAACTCTAAGCACAGGAGTAAGAAGGGGAGGAAATACTTTGTGACGTCCTGTCCAACAGTCTTGACAAACACAGTAAATTCACATGCCACTTCTAAATAAGTCTAACTCTCTCAGGGAATGCTAACATTTAAGGTGAAGTTTTCACGATCTACTTCTGCAAGTAAACTTTGACAAGAGAATTAAGTTAAGGATCTGCTACCTTTCAATTTTATTTTCCAGAAACTCATGAATTAAGAGTTAAGATGTGGTGAAAAACTGAGTTTACTCAATGTTGTGGTTTGTCTGGCACAGAATGGCCAGGCTACCTTGGAGATAGCGTAAAGGGCTGCTCTCCAAAGTTACAAGAAAAAGAAGTAGTAACGCAACTGGAAGGAATTTAACACTATCACAAAGATCACAAGGGTTTGCAGGGTTCTTTTAGGTGGTATTTGTAGGTTCTTACTTTGTGCTGATTCACAGCAAGGAAGCTTCTTGGCAAGTTTAACGAGAAACTTATTGACCTCCCATCATGATGACTTTCCTTTCCTTATTTCTGTTTTAAGAGGTTCCACAGAATCAACTAGGAGAGAAGTTTTTCACCTTCCACACTGTCAGGTGACTGCTCAGAAGTGCTATGATTTTACTATTTTATTGTTTTATAAAGTCAAATAGGACTGTTCAGGATTTTGGTGCTAGTAGCCTAGTTGCAGCACAAATAATGGGAAAAGCTCATCAAGTGTGCAAAGATGCCTTAAATTTTACTGGATTTTTTTTTTCCCATGAAAAAAATATCTGTGGTATTCAGTAGCTGGTAATATAATTGTGGAGAAAAGGAGTAGCCACAGTGTACTTGTCATTAAATGTGTACAATATAATTAGGAATTAGTTCTGTGAAAAAATACTTAATAAAGCCTGGTGTCCTGGAGATTTGAGTCCTCTGTCCATCTGCCTGATCTCTGCATGCACTGTGATAAATATAATTTCAAGCTTGCTTTCTGTCCAATGGGATTTCGTCTCTGTTCAGTCTTTATGGCACTGCCAGCTACCTCTTGCTTCCTAGTGCTTTGGGAAGATGCAGCTGTGGCTCAAGTGTGACCAGAGAGTGCCCATGTCCTGCCCGCTAGGCAGATGATTGTGCTTGAGGGGCTGTCTCACCTTAGGTAGTAGAGCACTCTAGTTTGCCTCTTCCTGTTTTGTGGTGATTAGTTTTCATCTAACTTAATAATAATCCGTTGGGAGTTCAAAAAGGTGAGGGGTTATGAAGAGAATGATAGAGCTGGTACATTTAGAGAGTCACTCAAGAAGTGGAAAAGCAAAGAGCAAGATGCGATGCCTTCTTGAAGCTTTAGGATTCGGTGCCTGGGGATTAAAAAGAAGCTTTTCCTCCTAGTGGTTCTTTCCTGTAGGTAAGACAAACCCTCCCTGGGTGTGATGCATTCAGTCTAGAGGCGAATCTGTGCTAACACCTCTGGTAGGGATTGACAGATTCTGTCCTCAGGACAGGATTTGGACCTTGCTGGTTTTTGGAAGAGGGATAATCCTTTCTGGATTTTAGTTACAGTCAGCACAAACCCAGAATTTGTAAACAACAACAGAAACAATGAACAGTACAGAGGAGCGAAAAGTAGTACTGAAGGGGAAAATCCATCGTGTGAAAATAGTGGTAAATTTTAAATTTTTCTTAAAGTGAAAGGAAAAGTCACAACCAACAGCTTCATAGAATTCTTAAAAAGAATGAACTTGTTGAAAAGTGTTGATATGGCAGAACTTTAGATTAAAAAATAATATGGGAACAAGTGTGTTTGTACTTTACAGATCCCAAAGTGTTAACAGACTTGGTATAAATGCATTTCTAAAAATATACATTTATGAAGAATGTGAGTAGAGCTGGATGAGTTTTTACCAGGGTTGACTTCCTTTCATATTTATAAATCTTGCCTGCTTGCGTGGTCTCTAAAGTAATTTGAAAATCCGTATTTGCATACTTATTTCTTAACCTTAACATAGCAATCAAATGTATAGCTATCTTGATTTTTTTATTATGCATCTCATGCTTGAATTAAAATTAAAGAAAAAAAAACAGATTCGTTAAACTGTGAGCTATCACAACTACAGGGATTTTTTTATTTAATGATTTTTCTGGTGAGTGAAGCTATTTCTGTGGTTTTAAACTGCAGTTATATTTTGATATGATAAAATATTTTAGGGTTTTTTTTTTCTTGTGTGTGTAAAGAACTGATATCACATATTGTTCCTGTGCACATATCATTCCCCAGGATAAAGGGTTAGAGAAAGACCTCCTCCACTTAACAAATCTTTCTGAAATTATCAATAAATAATGGATTGCTTTTCAGAAAGGATCTGTAGCATATAATGACAGCATGTCTATTTATTCTATGATTATAACTGATGTTATGAGACTTTTCTATAAGTAGATGATTACCAGAAGACAAAATAAGAGGAGTTTTTCCTCCCTCAATGAGATTTCAATATCCATAATAACACATTTTGTGGAAACATTTGTATGACAGCTATAGTAAGTGTAAAATGAAATCAATGCTAGTACTGTATGTACCTAATTCATCTATATGATCTCCATATGGAAAAAATTCATTAAAGATGCTCAATTAATAATACTGACATTTTGCACAGAAGGAAAGAATGAGTAATTTGGGTGGTTCTCTTGTTTGCAGTATATTGCTCATATTCTCTTTAGGGGGGGGAAAAAAAAAGAAAATTGTTCTTAAATCTTGCATTTAAGGATGCAAATTGCTTTCCCGGCTAATAGACACAGTGTTCTGATAAGTGATGCTTTAAAATTCAATAAGTCACTTTAAACTTAAACATTTATGTAGTATTTTATTGCTATAAATATAAATTATTGGAATTACGGAATTGCATTCCAGTGTTGTGTTGTCAGTCTTACATTCTTCCATTTCGTGACCTCTTGTGTCAGGCGTATTAGTCTCCATGAATGTCTTTGACTTCAGGTTTCAGCTTGACATGATTCAAAAATATTATTAATATATGTGAAAGTGTAACACTCTTCACATACTGGGTCAGGTCTGATCTGCTTCATGTATCGGTATACTCTGAAAAACATTTCAGAATGATTACTTAAACAAGAAAGTAATTTCCCATCTTCTGGGTTGCAGTGAAAATCATTAGCTGTGATATTTACATATTCTGTTCAAAGGTGGAATATTCAAAATGTTCCAGATGCTCAAAACTGAATGTGGAAATAAAAATTATGAGCTGTTTTAAGTTTCTAATATAATTTAATTCTATTTTGACGTAGCTGGTAAAAGAACAGGACTACTCTCTGCACCTTCTATTTTGTAGGATAAGTAAGTCAAGCTAATATTTAGCCTTCTCCTAAGATAAACTTCCCATTCCCATTATTATTTTAGAAGCCTTTCTGTGCATCAGTTGCACAATGAATTAATCATCTCAAATGTTATGATTCAAGATGCACATGATAGTCCTTTTTGGATTATTTGCTGTGTCTGGAAACATTTTGGTAGATAACTTTTAAAATTACGTTTGATGCTTTTGCATTTAAATGTGATATTTAAATATTTACCCCTCAGTTTGCAACCAATGATCTCCAAACTTGGTATGTACTTCTGTACTGATTCGTCATGGAATACATTGGATTGGGAGGGAGATCATCTCATTCTAGGCCCTCTGCAGTAGACTATGTAATTTACTGCTCCCCTACATCTGCGACTCAAACAGATATGTTATATGGTCCAGTTTTCAGCTCTGGGCTAGAACAGTGTTTTCCCAGTGCCTGCTGCAGTCAGAGGTGTGGCTGAACCCTGTGAAGCCCAGTCCGAGCATGTTTACACAGTTAGCCTGCGTGCAAGCCAGTGATGTTCTGGAGCAAAAAGCATGAGCCACTGAGCCAGTATTCATAGTCCCAGCACAAAGGCAAGCCTGCAAGAGATGGACCGTTGTTATGCAAGCTAAATTAATAATAAATAGCTTACCCATGTGCACTGCAGCCCTTTGCTGCAGGGCATGTGTTTGCCTTCAAAGCAAGGGAGTCCTGACCATACCAATCCCAAAGGAGTTACATGCCCCGGTGGTCTGCCCCTAGTGGCCCATTTTCTCCTTCAGAGCAATGGGAGAATCAAATTGCTCTCAGAGGATCCTGTGCAATGTTAGCTTTCTTGCATTCATTTAGGAGGTAGAGTGGAGGAGAAGAAAACAACTAGACTCCTTAGGGTTGAACAAGAAACATGATAGAGTCCTCTGCTTAATTTTGCTTCACCAATAGGAAGAATTAGTTGCAGGACACAAAATCCTAAATTCAGATTCAAACTCTACTGTGTAACTCAACAGGGAAAAATTCACACCTGTCAGTACAAATACAAGCAGGAGACTGCCTAGGCCTAAGTCTTAATGTTTGCATGTGTCCAGTATCTGATATCTAACACACTTAGTGCTCTCACTGTCTACCTCAAGCAGTACCTCTGCTTTAAGGATGCTTGCTCATTCTAGCATGTCTTCAAGAAATTAGAATTCCCACTATTCATAACAGAAATATGATAGAGGAAGAAGAAAACTAGGACTAGGGACAGATGGAGACAGAAAGAAAGAGTGATATTGGGTATGTTATCTGTGGAACTAGAGACTTGATGATTACAAATGCTTAGTGTAGGAACTGGGGGAAAAAAGTGTGACTTAGAAATGCAAACCTTAGATTTCTAATTTTTTTTTTTTCCTGGTGTTTTGGAAATTTTCAGGGACTGTGGAGCATTTTTTTTTCTTCTTCCATAGCAGAAGAGCCTTATTGGTGCTCAGGGTCCTTTTATGTATGTCACTTTGGATATGCAGAGGGAACAAACATCTCTAATACTTCTGGAAATGTGGATTTAATACTTTAAAAATGCCTGTATGTCATGCAGTTTGTCACTTTCACTATGTGGAAGCCCTTAGGTTGATTTTTGGTTCAGTTATTTTTAAGATTGCAAAAACTTCTTTCGTGTTGCAAATGTGTAGTGTCACATATTAACTGACACTGACTGACCTGGGTCCTTTTTGCATTTATAGTGTTTCCAGTTGTTATAAGTGACTCTAGTCGGGAATGTTGCATCAGATCTAAACTTCCTGAAGGAACAAAATGACTCTTAATAGTGTGCCAGCATGAGGAAGAAGGTTGTAATTTAGAGACCAAAAAAAGAGAACTAAGAGGTGTTAATTATCTCATCCCTTTGTACATTTGTCAATTTTTAACTGACTGCTATAGTTTTAATATACAAAAGAACTCTGTCCCTGTTCCATTTTGTTACCTAATGCCAATTCACTGGTGTGGCTGTGGCTTTTTGTCAAAGAATAGCCTCAAAACTGCTTTCTGTGACCAAAATGAAAACCATTTTTTCAGTTTTGTAGATCAGGATGTTTTAATCCAATTGAGTAATGAGATGGTCTTAATCCTATTGAGAAAACATATAAAAAATAAATCACATCCTTAACTATGATGAAGCTGTTTGTGTTATCTTGCATAGCACAGTACAAGGTGCAAACTAATTAAATTATTTTTTTCTTAGAAAAATAATCTATTCATTATTATTTCAAGTGATTTTTTTTTTTTTTTTGAGAAGTGGCGGTAATGGGAGACTTCTTTGCCCCTCTGTTTTGGAAGCATCTCCATGTGATCCAGCTGCAATAAATTTATTTCTTTTAAGTTGCTTTGGTACCTAGTTCTCTAGCAATTCTTATATTCTATGATAGAAACATTAACCTAGAGTTATGGGACAGATCTATTCTCTTAGGTGAGTAGCATCAGAAATATATGCTTAAATTTTTTAGTTTAAGTTTCATGTAAAAATCTAAAATAAGCTTCTGCTCCAACACTTGAAAACAAAGCTGAAATGTCCTTTAGTCCTTACATAAAAGAAAATTGATGCTCTGTTGAGGAGAATGTAGAAAGGCATTTGGGGCATTTTTAACTGAAATAACTGACATGGGTTTGCATTACTGATAAACTCTTTGTTGGGGGAATGACAATAGGAATGAATATACCATAGTGGAGAACTGGAAAACGGGGAATGCAGTGGGGCAGTAATCACAAGTAAGAAGCAGCAGTTGTGCCTCAAACAGGAACATGTTTTTCAGCTAAACAGTGCTGGTTTTAACTGTAGATTAAGGATAGAAATAGTGGTTTTGTTCCATTTGATGAATGTTCCCTGTCTGACCACTTACTGGTAGTACTAGATCTATGCCAACTTCTAACCTCTAGTTTAGTGTTGTGTAGAGTACTTACTATGAACTCATATACCTTAATATAATTTGGACATGATCCAGTAAGCTGTAAGAGTGAAAAATAATTTCTGTATAACACAGTCTTCTACAGGTGTTGAAGGCTGAAGTGTGTCAAAACAAATTCACCTTCTGTTCTCTGTTGGGTACTGTCCTGCACTGTGGATGGATCCAAGCATCACTACAAACCAAAGGAGATGAGACACTGTTATGACAAACTTCTAAATAGAGCATGGCAGACAAGAATTTCCTATCCCATTTTCCAGACCTTTGCAGTGGTCTGTCTATACCTGTCTCTGGGGAACTGAGTTTCACATTGCTATTTATAAATAGAAATAATGTGTTTGAATAAAAGCAGGTAATGGCCATGTAGTTAGATTCTCATGTATGCATCACTTCGAGCAACAAAGTATCTTTTGCTTTTATTAGGAAAAGGGTTATCACTTGTGTGCAAATAGGCCAGAGCGTTCACTGAGGGATATATTCATGCAGTAGCCTTCAGGTCTGCTGAACAGGCATGCAAAGGTCAGTGCTTAATTGCTTTTAAAAGAAAGAGTGGAGTTCATCAATTCTACTCACTTAAATCTATTTGATATTCTAATTTGTTTTCAGCAGCCTCCTAGAGTTAACCTACTTTAACTTCCTTGTGTGTGCCTGGCAGCTTCAGAGCCAAGTGCCTGAACCATATGTTTGAGAGCCGTGTGGTGATGCTGAGGCATCAGCCGGGTGGGAGAGGGAGTGGTTGGGTAAGGAGGCCAACACGGCCTCGGGGAAAGGGCCAAGGAGGCATTTGGAAGAACATCATCTTATCCTCTATTAGTAAATCCAAAATACAACTGTTTTTGAGACAGTCCTTATTACAGGTGATTCTGTGGCTGAGCCTGGGAATTTTCCACTGAGAAATACAGAATATTTTCAATATATCTTGGAGATCTGCTCTGGGAAGGAATCTGGTTGATGAATCTGTTGTCAGGGAAGCATGTACAGGCTTAAACCCTGTGTTGTTTCTGTCCTTAGTTTTAAGGATTAAGGGATGGATGTCTAGGCTTGCTCAAAAGATTAATGTATAATTAATGTATCACAAATGTATAACATTAAGCAGTACAAATTTAGGTTTGTACTGACCACCGACTTCAGCATGTTGTGATACTGCATCCTCATTTTGTACAGCATCCATCATAAGGTAACTGGCTAAATGCATTACATTTATAGGATTAAATGATAGTGTGTTGTTTGTTTGTTTTTTTCTAAATAGGTTATAATGGTAATAAAGGACAAAATAACTTTGAAGAAATTTCTTGCATGGGTAGGGGGAAGCCCAAAGAGCCATCCTTGTGAAAACTTGCCACATAAATATATATGGCCAAAAAAGCATGGATTTATTGTGGAAGATTTGGGAGCGGTGGTACTTGGATTCCTAGTTTTATTAGCCAGTGTGGTATGCAGCCCTGTGCCATAAGGCAGTTAATGTGTCTGCCATTGCACTATTCCGTTGCCCTCTGGAGAGGCAAAGTCTCAATGTGGTACGGTAGCAATGTGTGTACGATACTGCTATGGAAGCAGTCTGTTGCATTTTTGAAACATGCCGTCTTGAAACAATTTTTGATGGGTACCGCTCTATCCTATATAGTTTGAAGTTTTAATGTAAAATATTGCATAGTCTCATTATTTTAACTTGTTATAAATGTAATAGGGGAGGAAAATGTTTAAAGCTTAAAGATAAAAGATAACTTTCTTTATTGACCATTAAGTTACTGCCTGAGCTACTCAAGAAACAGACGTTTTTCTAACTAGATCAAGAGAAATAAATAATGTTCGGTCTTTTTATTTAATGAGCAGTTGTGATCTTGCTGTAAAACAGGCTGAGAAATATTGACTTCAAGGAAGATATCAGAGGGCGAAGTATCAGTGCCAGTTACAACTGTGATCCTTCACTGCATAATTAAAGGTGTTTAGGATGGCTAAAGGGTAGACCAAACTATTAGTGTGAGCTTACTTTGGTGGGATAGAAAAGAATTGACGGTGGTTGAAGATCTGTCCCTACACGACTAATTCCAGTGAGTTCCTTTATACTGATGCTTTACAGCAGCACCTGTGTTTTGGAACATATGCCACTCCTGGGTTTTGCATGAAACAGTGCTGTGGTTTTGGTTTGTAAGTTTTTTCCAGCTGAAGGAAACTAAAGAGCAAGTAAGGACATGAGAAAAATGAAGAGAACACCCCAATTGAAATGCCTGATCAAACACGGATGAAATAATCTAATCTTCCGCTAATGTTATAGATAAGCCTTTTCTGTGGTTGCCCCATGGGTGCTGTGCACTAACAGATGAGGAACCAAGGGATTGCT
>VXAY01001956.1:1502537-1566046 GCA_013399855.1 Oxyruncus cristatus | reverse complement strand
TTTTTTTTTTTTTCTGTGGGAGTAAGATTGACTTACATAGTGACAGAAGTTAGAGGTGGAGTGCTCTTGAACAAATTATTCGTTAAGGCGTCGTCTGTCTTTAAAATTAGGCTAAAGAAGTGTAAAACCAAATGTAGTTTGTTGTTGTGAAAGAATTGGGAGATGTGCTTTTGCTACAGTTCGAGCAAGTTTGGAACTGTGCGTGTGGAGCTAATCACAGAGATGGTGATTTTTTTTTTTCTCTTTTTCATTACTGAGATTTGTTAAATGTGACCTGATATACAAGGAAATAATCATAGTGAAATCTCTGGAGATGTTTAAATGTCGTACAGAGGGGAAAGTAATTAGAATGCAGAAGAATTTCTAAATGTCAAGATACATGAGTAAATGTAACCTCATAATTTGTAGAGTTTGCAGTTATTTATGTGTATTTATATATTCAGAAAATATTGTATATGATAGCCATTGAAAATGTGTAACTGTTAGGAAAACAAACAAGTTGAAATATGGCCAATTTTACACTGTAAGGAGGAAGAGACCAAATATTAATATTTTATTGACACAATGTTGGAATACACAGAAGCATATACATCAGATGCATGCACTATATACATTTTATTATAAAATGTTGCAGGTAACACAATTTAAAGGTGTTTCCCCCAAAAAAAGTATGTACACAGGCAATAGAAACATTTAGTAAGGGGGAAAAGTGTGGACACAGCCTCCATCAACTGTTGTCTTTTCCCTCTTTCAAATGAGTTAGCCTTTAAAATAGAAACCAACTGTAGTAATTATAAGGTGTATCTCATAGTTTACTGAGAAAATAATTTTGAACTTTGGCCTAATTTATTCCAGTGCCATTCAGATGGAAATGTTCATAAACATCCTTCAAATGTTCTCATTGCTTTAGGAATGGCTAAGTTTTCCATATACTCTAGCTGCCGGTGTAGCTAAGGGTTGTGAGCATGAGATAATCAGGATCATGGTTTGGATTGCACAGCATTAAGTTTCTGACTTATGGTACAAGCTGAACTTGGAGAGGTTAAAGCTCTTGGGTTTTACAAACGCACTGTCTAAATAAACACAGTTACTTTATTAAGACTGTTAATCATAGAATATGCTGAGTTGGAAGGGACCCATCAGGATCACTGAATCCAACTCCTGGCCCTGCACAGGACATCCCAAGAATCACACTGTGTACCTGAGAGTGTTGTCCAAATGCTTCTAGAGCTCAGTCTTGGTGCTGTGACCACTTCTCTGGGGAGCCCATTCCAGTGCTCAACCACCCGCTGGGTGCACTGCAGTTTCTAATTCAGCTCGATATATGTGTACCAAAGCAAGAATCCCAACTTCTGTTCCAACTCTATTTCATCTCTTTATTGCCGCTTCTTGCTGCTAGCAAAAAGCAGGAGATCTGTCTAAGTTTCAGACTCTGTAGCAGTTTCTCAAGGTGATGACTGTGTTTTGTTTGTTCTTTTTTGTTTGCTTGTTTATTTTTCTTCCTTTTTTCCCTTCTTTGTGTCACAGCATGACCTATTTTCTAAGGTAAAATGATAGAGGACTGTCTACTCACTGGACCTTGAGTTTAAAAATACAGTTTTTCCCCCTAGATCATTTCCCACTGCTTGTTTAGGTGTAGCAAGGGTATCTTTCCATGATTAAAATAGCTCCTCTGTAAACCACAGCATCAAGGTGTCAAGCAATTTAAGCACCTATTTCTTGCTCTTCTAATTCTACATATAATGCACCTGACACTTTCCAGGATTTCAGTGCTGTATAGTGCTCAGCTTTGCACATACCTTGGAGTTAAATCCTAGATTCAGGGAGTCCATGAATCCATGGTAGAGTGACTTAACTCCTTTTTTTTTTTTTTGCAACAGATGCGTGTATCAGAATAGAAACTGGACTGTTAGGCTAAGTAGTAGGAGGTGTTCTTGTGGATTGAACACAAGTGATGTGGTCAGAGAACCTTGTTAAATGCTTTTATGCTACGGTGCACTTAACAATTTCATGGATTTGTTGCACGTTTTTAAATCCTTTTATTTGTATTTCCTAACTGTGTTCTTGGGAGATGGTGAGAAAACACAGCAGGTACTTAGTCTGGATCAATAGCACAGGAAAAGAAGTAGGTATAGGATATGAAAAGAAGATTTTAATAAGTTTGGGAATTGAGGTTTTGTGTGGAATTTTTATAATTACAGCAATGTGGTCTAATAATGTGAAACTACTTCTTAAGTGGCTGGCATAGTTTTTTAACTTACAGCTTATTTTTATTCCTGGCTGAAGAAAGCAAATATGATAAACTTTGTAAGGAGATTTCAATGGTTTCTGATGTACTCCAGCAGAACAGTTGCCATCAGACCAACAAAAAAAAAAAGGTGTGCCCTGGTGTCTAAGGGCTGCTTGTCTGCCAAATGAAAACATCCATTTATAGAAAATGGAGCTATTAGGGCTCTTTCTGAATTGAAAAATACAACGGGGAAAAATGTATTATCAGAAAGCTTCAGGCGTTGTTGTTGTTTTTCCAGTGATATGCAGGCAAAGAGATTTCAAAAACGGAGTATTGTAGCAGGGCACAGTCATACTCCACAGCCTGATGTCAGTGGATGGAGCTTTGCTTGTTCTCCAGCCCTGTCAGGAATGGTCAGATTGCTGTGGGTGCTGAGGTCTGCTACCTACTGCTGGCTTTAATTATTTTGCCTGATCTGACAACTAAGTGACGTTAAACATTATCTTCCAGGCAAAGAGATACTTCTTACCTGTATCAGCAGTGTTTTAACACCTTTGCTTGCTTTGTATGACACCTGTATAATTTTTGTGGAAAGCTATGATTTTATTGATATAAAAATCATAGCTATTGTGGGCTAACTTTAAGTCCGGCACATGTAGGTGGATGGCCAATGATTAGAGTGGGTTTGCATCTGCTTTTTTTTCAGGCTTGAAGTTATCACGTTAACCTTGCTACCCCAACATTCACCTTATTTCATTTCTTATGTGTGTTTCTTATGTGTTGTAATGAAACAGATTTCTTTCCCCAAACCATTAATTCAGGATGAAACTTAACTGAACTCCAAAATGTTCGGAAATTTAGGCAGATGAATAAATGTATGAAAGCTCCAAAGAGAGAATTGCTTGTCTGCCAAGTCACTTCCCTGTGATTAAAAGATGCTGTCATTTAATTGAAATAAATTATTGCTTAAAAATTACCAACCAAAGGCTCAATCAAATGACTTCTAGGATTAGCAGACTTCTGAAGATGACAATACACCCCTGAATGAAATCCATATTTTTTTTATATGTCAAATTAAATGAGACTGTTAAAGAGTTTTTGCACTTTGCCCGTATTTCATTTTGTTTGCATGGCCTACTTTTAAACTTACTTAAATTAATGTACTTAGAACCAAGTCCTCTGAAGATAGTGAAATTACTGTAGCAAATAACCACTGTAAGGAAGAGGAGGCTTAGGCGTGTATGTGTAATATTAAAAGAATTCTTCATGAAGCTGCTTTTGTAATGAACTATTGAAAAATATGACTTAAAAACTAAGCCCCAAGATGAGACTTTCAGAAATGCTGCCAGAAAAAGAAATTCCTGTAACTGTTGGTAGTTAATGGCTACCACCCATTGCCCATTTGATGTGTATGCAATCATGGGTCTGGATAAAACCATGGGCTTAATCACCTTTTAGTCAAGCTAAATGTAAGTGGAATGAAATGTCCTTCACAGTGATGCCTAGACATTGTAAGAAGATAGATGGGTACCTAGGAAAGCTAGATGATGATGATTTTTATTTTATTACAATCTTAAGCTGAAGGCGTATGTTGAGAGGTTGTGCATGTGTGTGAGCACTCAAACCAAAAAAAAATATGACAGAAAGAATAGAAGATCAGTAAAAAAGTAAGAGAAGAGGTGTGAGAACAGCCTCAGGAGATGCAAAGACACGCTCTTTGTTATCAAACACACTGGGGATGCAGCTTTGCAGCTATCATAAGAGCTCACTTGCAGTGAGAACAACCCAGCTAAGGGCTTGCTGCTGCAGAAAGGGAGATTTCTTGTGCCTTCCCTCCATGAGCTCCCCCATCCCACCTGCTTGCCCCTTATTTCAGGGTAAGCTAGTTTAACTCACTGATTGGAGGGAAAGAAAAGTGTACTGTGTACTTTTCTGCTCTTTTTACATTTTTAGTATATTCACCATGTGGTCAAATGACTGTCAAAACCAGGCTTAGTGAGACGGTTGCAGGAGCAGAAGGTCAGTGCCTCTTGCTCTCATCAGCAGTGAGGTGTTAGTTCAGCTTCAGTCATGGGAATAAGCTGCATTCTCATGGGTGTAGGAAGTGCATGTGGATTGTTATAACAACTCAGTTTTAGGCTCTTTCTGCTTGCTCTGGCTTCATATTTTTCAGTAAATGCCAAGACTCTAAAGGAAGACTCAATAAAACAGCAAAAGCTCAACTTAGATACGTGATAACTTATGATACCTTTCACCCTGAAAAAGGAGGGGCATTTAGACTGCTGTCAGAGATACTGCTTACCTGAAAATCTACATCTAGTTTGCTCTCTTGAGCACAGGCTCATGGCAATTTTATTGAAGGTCTTGTGCTTTTGAGGATAATCATAGAGTGGTTTGGGGGTTGAAAGGGACCTTAAAAATTACCTAGTTCCAACCTTCCTTCCATGGACAGCGATACCTCTCATTAGGCCAGGTTGCTCAGGGCCACATTCAACCTGGCCTTGGACACTCCCAGGGATGGGGCATCTGCAGCTTCTCTGGGCAATCTGTTCCAGTGTCTTGCCACCCTCTGAGTAAAGAATTTCTTCAAACATTTAATCTAAATCTCTCCTCTTTCAGATAAAACCATTTCCTTTTGTTCTACTACCTGCCTGTGTCAAAAGTCTCTCTCCCTCTTTCTTATAAGCCCCTTCTAAAGTCTGGAAGATTCCTTAAAGTTTCCTCAGAGCCTTCTCTTCTCCAAGCCGAACACCTCCAACTTTCTCAGCCTATCTTCGTAGGTGAGGTGCTTCATCCCTCTGATCATCTTTGTGGCCCTACATCTTTCCTGTGCTGAGGACCAGGTGGGGTCTTATGAGAGCCGAGGGGCAGAATCACCTCCTTCGACCTGGTGGCCACACTCCTTTTGATGCAACCCAGGATGAAGTTTAACCTCTGATCTGAGAGTGCACACTGTCAGCTTGCAGCCCAGAAGAGTGTTGCTGGACCCAAGACACTGAAGTAGCAGAAGCAAAAACAGACCTGGGCGAGCAGGAACATAGATGCCACTTCCCAGGTGTTCATGATTTAAGGAAAGGCAGATAAGGTAGCATTATCCTGTGTTTCCTATGGTGGTGCTACCTGATTCATTTCCCAGCCTGGTCTGGCTGTCCCACCCCCAGCTGATTCTTTGTGCACCTCCAGTGTGTACAGAGGTGGCAGGGTGGTAGCTCTGACAGTGAGATTCAGTCTTCCGAGTGTCATGTGTTCCTTAGGCTGCTCAATCTCCTCACAGCATCTTTCTTAAAGACAGCTAAATGGAGCAGTGAGTGACAGTAGTTCACCCTTCTTGTTGTCTGTTCATCACTTAGATGTCAGGCATCAGTAATTGTGTAATTTGCCCTTGCATTCACTCTTTTGTTTTACCAGAAAAGATTTTAGCATAGGCTTTCAATAGTAGCAGTAGATTTATTGGTCCGGATACATCTAATCCTCCCAATGTTTGTTGACTGTTCATAAATGATGCTGTGCAATAGGTTGAAATGGAATTTTTTTTTTTTTTTTGCTACCTTGAACAATTCAGAGTGCAAGCTCCTGACAAGACAACAGTGTGTTCAGAAAGGAGAAACTTTAGATGCACAGTATAAATCATTACCTCCTGAACTAAGAATAACTGGTAGCAGAAGTAAACTGCTTTCTTGTGTGTGTGAACAGAATTTAATTTTGACAGTGGTTAATCATTATCATTAACCAAAAATGTTGGGAATTGTAGGAACTAATCTTCTGTTCTGGGCCCAGAAGAATGTTTGTTCTAGTGTTGGCTGATCACAATGTTGATTCTAGCAATAAATTAGGGTCCTTTAGACAACTTTGTGCAACTTAAATCCACCGTATTGACAACGAAGGACTGGATTTTAGCCAATTCAGAGCCAATCTGGGAAAAAATGCATGGGCTAATGACAAACCACAGGTCAATATGAGAATCAGGAATGCAACAATATCCCCTCCTCTCTTCTAGAAAATATTCCAGGAAAAGGAGTTAACACACTGCAGTTGAGGAGGCTGAGTTTTAATGCTGGGCTTACTGCACTCTTCTGCTGCCTATCTTTCTGACTGGCTGTACTCATCAAATTCTTTAAAAATTTTAATTAAATAACAACTAGGGTTTTAACCTGTATTACCTGCACTAGGTGGGTGATAGGAAGCTGGTTATTCGTGACATACAATGAAGTGCTAGTTATTGACTCTCTCTCTCTCTCTCTCTCTCATTCTATCTGCCTCCCCCCATTTCCCCCTGGTCTTAGTGTTTGCTGAACACTGTGGGACATAGGGAAGAGTTGTACAGAAGCTACTGCATGCTTCTGTTCTCTATCAAATTTTGTCTGGTGACAATCCTAAAGGTCCTTGTATTACAGAACCATTGTACTAATCTGCTGATATGAGGGCTTGTACTCCCTCACTTCATGATCAGTGAGCTAGAACAAAGATGAGGAAGAAGCAAGAGGGGGCATAGCATGAGATACCATTCTTTAAGCTCCTAAATTATCTTGTATAGCTAATTTCAGCCAAATCAATACAGGTATGTTACACTCAAGGGTATGGTAGTGTCATGAATATTTGGGACCAACATCTCAATCATGTTTAGTGGAAAACATAAAAAAGAGATCATGTTGATAGTACTGTATAATGCATAGGCATAGTATATCCTGTTTTTCATCTCCTTATACTAAAAAATTTCACATTCAAATGTTCTTAAAAATACATTTTTTATAACGATACTGCTATGTGTTGGACCAGTGCCATTGTATTTGCATGCTAGATCTGAAAAGGCCTTATGTAAACCACACTGAATAACAGACCATACAGTAATGAGGCAACATACAACATGTTCTCCTAAGTAAAATCGATACAAAATGCTCTGTAAAAAGATTTTGAATGTCTGTTAGAAATCCAAATTATCAGTGTGACAGGGCTGTCTTATAAAAGTATTGAACAGGTTCTCAAAAGACTACCACAGGTGGTTTCTCAGAGGATATTTCCTGCATGTACATCTGCTGCAGTAGTATGCCCAGCGTCCTGTACTTATTTAGACAGTTCAGGCTGTACCTTTTGAAGAGGGATGCCAGTAGTCAGGGGGAAAGCAGAAGTATTGATAAGGTGCCAAGAGTGTTGGGTTAGACACAGGTCTGAGCTCAGGATCAAGTATTAGGAGAGTTAGGATACACAGGAAGGCACATAGAAGCTGTATAGGCAGAGACTTATGTCTGTCACTCTTTAGCAGAAAAGATTACAATTACGCTTATATTCATTTGGGCTCTGTAAGCCTAGCCCTGGGGTACGAGTATGAAGAAAGAAGGAATGGGGAAAGATTTTCAATAGAGTGTGAAGGAGAAGGATTGGAGTGAAAGTAATTTGGATGTCTCAGGGCGGAAGTGGTGCTAGGCTTAAGGAGTACTCAGGGAAGAGATGGGAACTCTGTATGATATTACATTCTTGCACACACAACTGACATCTGCTATTTCCATTCCTATTTTAAACAGATGGTAGGAAATCAAAAGAATTTATTTGGTTACCTAAAAGGGAGTCATTCAAATGAGATCTGTCCTTAAATGACAAGGGCTCACAATCACAATTTAGATGAAGAGTATTTTAGTGCAGATTCACTCAGTGACACTTTTGGCTGCAAGGGTTGGTGCAGGTTGTCTTACCTTATCTAATTTTAGAATCTCTCTGTTCCTACCATTTTGCTACCCCAACCTAAATCTCCCCCATACTATTTTCATAGATCTATAGAGTATAGCAGTCATGTGAAAGACAAGATTCTGATGCTGAAACACATGAATTATATTTAAGTGTTTTTCCTTCATAGCTGCAGGCTTCTATATGCCTCCTGACTAGCAGTAACTGCAGTGTGAAACACTGTGCACCCTACAGCTGAGGAGCGAGGTGATGGTGATCAAGGGTTTAGTTCACAGGATGCAGCATATGTTGGCAACTTCTGGGGCTGGTCCAGTTCAAGGAACAGTCCTGAAAAAGCAATGAATGGGTATTAAGAATGTTTATTCTAAATCAGATCCCACTTTTCTTCTCTGTTTACCAAGATTAGCAGATGCCTTCTTTCCAGGAATATAGCCTACACAATCTGGTGTTTTCCAGGAGAAGCTTTAATTACAATAAGTTATAAATACCTTAAATGATTACAGTATTTAAATATTTTATTTAAGTTATTACAAGGAATGTTACTGTCATTGCTTCACTGAGCCTTTGTAAACTCTAGCTTGCCAGGAATTGTTCTGGGACCTCAGCAAAAGGTGACACATCCCAGGTTCGTGGACTAATAAATATAGTCACATTTGTATTTTTTGTCACCTGTTTGAAGTTCCTTGGTGAATGTAAGTGTGTGAAAATAAAAGAAGATATCACTTGCTTGACTAAACTATGTTTAAAAAGCTTTTTAGACAAATTGAAATTGATTTAGTTAGAAAAATCACAGCATTCCAGTCTGACATTAGTACAAAGAAAACAGATGAAACCAATTGTCCAACTATCCGTAGCAATTTGTAAATAATACTCTTTATGGTGGCATAAAGAGTTATGGTTACATTTTGGAAATGTAACTTAAAAAAGCAAAACAAAAATCAATATTTCAAATTTCACATGAAAGCCAGACATCATGCTGTTGTTATGTTAAAATTAACAATGCCTTTCTTTCTCAAACAGATATGTTCTTACTACTGTCTTAAGTAAATGTTAGCCAAAATAATTTTCAGCTTTCCCAATACAAAATAATTCTTTTTGGTGATGGAAAGTTGTAATACAGACCTTAGGCTTGAAACCTCACACTCTTTGTCTACACAGCTTCATTCAAAAAGTGGGGTTTAAGACCCTATTTTTTCAGTGCTCATGGATGCTGCTTGAAATTTTGCAGACCTTGTTAAATCAATGCTGGAATTGCTGCTGGGTTAGCCAGAAATAGTACTGCATTGGAGGCTGCTGTGAATAGACATGGTGTTGTGAGGCTGATTTTTGCCTTTCTTGCTTTGTTTCAGCTCTTGTGGCTACTTATTATTGAAATATCACAATTAATTTTGCTTGAAAAGTACCGCTGGGTATCATCTGGTCCAACATCCTGCTCAAAGTAGGGCTGATCTTGAAGCTCTCTCAGGTTGCTCAAGGCATTGATCTGTTAGGTGTTGAAAATTTCCAAGGATGGAGGTTTCCTAGGCTCTCTAGTTAACCCCTTCTAGTCCTTGATCATTCAGCTTGTCTTTAACCTCTTAAATCTAGTCAGAATTGCTATTGCTGCAACTAGTGACTGTGACTTCTTGTTCTGTCATTGCGTGTCTGTGAGAAGAGTCTGTCTCCATCTATAACTCCCCCTGTTAGGGACTAGAAGGCTGCAATTAGAGACCCCAGTAGCTTTCTCTTCCTAAGGCTGAAGGAGCCCAGCTTCTTCAGCTGTTTCTCATGCATCGTGTTCTCATCACCATTTTGCTGTCTCTCCTTGGTTTCTCTCCTGTTTATTGTCCTTTGTATCTGAAGCCTTAAAAATGAGCAGGCTGCTTGAAACACAACTTTAGCAACGATGACTAGAAGGGAATAGTCAGTCCTGTCAAAGCACTGGCTATGTTCTTGCTAGTGCAGAGCAGTCTGCAGTTACACTCACTACTGCATAGCCACACTGCTGACCCACAGTCAACTTATGGTTCACCGGACTCCCACTTTCCTGTCTCAGAGTGCTGCTTGGCCTCTCAGTCCCCAGATGGAACTGCTGCATGGGGGTCTTTGCTCCTACATGTAAGACTCTGTATTTGCCTTGCTGAAATTCATGAGGATGCTGTTAACCTTCGGCTTGTCAAGGCCCCAGTGATGGGCAGTGCAGCTCTGCAGTGTGAAAACAGAACAGTTTTACTTGGCTGAGCTCACATAAAGAAGTTATGTGAGAAGTTATGAGCAAAGGACTTCATTTTGCTGTTCCAGCAGCTTCCTTGAAGGAGAAAGCTGTGTCCTTTGGGGATCTGTCAGTGTGAAGTCTTGGCCTCAGTCATGTTCCACATGGCCCCACAGTTCGTGGGGTTGCCATGATGTTCCTTTAGCTCATTCAGCTTCTGACTTTTTGTACTTCCCAAGAAGTTTGTGAATCATTGATTGGCTCTACAAGAAACTGGCAAAGTGGGTAATATTAGCCTGGAAATCCTCAAGTCGTTAAATTAATGACATGTTTTATGTTTGTACATCACCAAAATTGTTTTTTTCAGAGATCGGTGGCATCAAGGAGTTAACTGCCTTTGCATTCAAGTCTAAAAAGGGTAGGTCAGATGAGCACTTGCTGGCAGGAGTTGAACTCACTATAACAAGAGGTTTGCTGACTTTGACCTTTATGTTTACAGCATCAGCTGATATTTAGAGCCTCGTGTTTATATGTCTTCTCAGCTTGAGGTAGTCAGTCTTGCCATTCAGAAGAGGGTTTTTTAACTGTCAGGCACAAGATTTTCTAGACAAGGTGTATTTCTGTTTTCCTGCTAAAGGTGTCCTGAAGCTATTTGAGTTAAATTAGAAGCATTCCTCTGTCCAGACCATCAGGGGAAAGAAAGGTGTCTTCTACTCAGGTCCTTGATAACTGGTTTTGTGTGTTATATTAAAAAGAAAAAAATCATCCTATACAAAATAAACATTTTTCATTAAGCAGAAGAGATACCTTTTTGAAGACTTAACCCTAACTTTTTTCTTAAAGTTTGAAGTTCAAGAATGAGTTATGTTAGTAGGAGTCCTTACAGAAACTCTGTGAGGTTTTAAATGGGGCTTATTTCCAAATGGAAGGCAATTAAATTATTTATAACAGATAAAGGTTTGTCAAGATCACTTCTGTTTTATAATTTCTAAATAGAAAGCAGTGATATTTGCATTTCTTTGCACAAAGTGTGTCACTTTTAATGCAGATACCTGATAAAAATGTGATTTTTTTTTTTTTTTTTTGAAGGGGTTGTCTTTGTGCTGAGGTAGTACTTCATATCAGCTTAATTTACACAACTCTTACATAACTTAGCCATATTGTTTTACATGTTTTGATTAAATGGCCTTTAGAATCATAGCATCCTATCTGCTGAACACTAAGAATTTGTAATGAAGACCTTATCCAGTATTTGCTGAAGATGAGAGAGCACAGGAACTAAAGCTGCTAAATATTTTTGAAAACCAAACTAGAGTGTTAAATGACATTTCAAGGTGTGTGTGCAATTTTATTTGCAATAATAAATCATTCATTAGAAGGTAAATTCTTTGTACTCAGTGACAAATATGGGGGTGACCAGTATAAGTTGCTCCTAATACACTTGGTAGAGCTAATGCACAAACAAATTGAAAAAAACAGCAAAACAGGCCTCTAAAGAGTCTCTCTTCTATTGCCAGGAGCTAGTGTTTTGTTAGCTGTGAGCTAATATGTTTTCCGTATGCTGTGGTATAGATCAGAAGTATACAGCGCTCAAAAGTTGATTATCAGTAGGCTATGCACCCAATATTAAGTGCTGAAAAGCCTTTTCTTTGTTGACTTGCATGTTAAAATGTAAACTTGGGAAATAATTTCTCTGAGTAACACTGCAAATAACTATTGTAGTCTAATTTTTCTAAATTTGTTCTCTATTGTGATCTCAAATAATTAATTATGTTCATATTTGTTTCCAAAGTTTATGGTTGAACACGCACTGTTCAAAGTTTATGAGTAAAGAAAATTCGCAGAAATGGTTACACCACAATGGAGAGAAAGCAGTGGACAAATTTTCCGTTTTCCTTCCCTTAATACTTTTGTTATCATAGTGAATTTAAAGTATGAGGAGTTCTGAAATCTGTAGGTGTGCTTGTTTTGTCATATCCACATCTAACTGATATCTGGGGAAATACTCTAGTAAGCTGAGCTTAGAAAAATGAATAAGCTTTTGTGGTTAGGGGAGACACCTAACACTTTCCCCCCGCCCCCCCAACTCAGACATGTTTGCATGCTAACACAGTACATGCCACCCAATCCATGTTAATATTGTACATTTTGTGATTCATGCATATCCCTGCCTTTCTCTCCTCTTCTTTGCTGTGGGTCTGAGTTTTCTATCTTGCAACTCATACAGTAGCTTAAACTACTTTTTGAACACAGTGGAAGCAGGTACTCACATGGTCTCCCATCAGTTTGTATATAGCAGTGTAAGTAGGAAGCAGTGGGAGAAATTATCCCTTTTTTTTTTTCCCAATGGTTTTACCGTTGCTAGGGAATACAAGTCCCACTGTGCCTGAGGAACAACATGCTCTGGTCTCATGAACTGGAACCTGAGATGTTATTTTGTCACTTCATACTTCTTAGCTCAGCAAGTTGACTTGAGCTTCCATCTCTGTTTGATGGAACGATTGATGGGGTGGATTTGCTTTGGGGGTTTTTTTGTGTTTTTTTTTTTCTTTGCATTAGGTGGGTTTTGTTTGTCTGTTTGGTTCTAGGTTTGTTTTTTATGACTAGTATATGGAACTCTGCTAATAAATTGTCATATTCTTAAAGCTGAGATGTAGGGTGTTTGAAAGGAGCATTTCCTTTTGACTGCTGTGTTGTCCTTCACCTTCAAATCATACCAGTCAAATTAGAGGTGGAGGAAGATCTGTGGCAACCAGCAGCACTGTTGTCCTTGTCCTCCCTCTGTCCCTGCTTCTGCATGCACATGCTGTTACAAACACACACAGGTATGTACACCTCCTGCATTGCCAAAGTGGAAAAGGTTGTGTGAACTCTTCTCATCCATTTCAATGTGAGGTCAGCAGATTTATATTCAAACAACTGTAAATATTGGTTGTAATTTGTCAACTTGCTTTACCTGAAGTGGGAACTACTTGCATAAACTCTTTTCATTGGGATGTGGAAAGGTAGCAGCCAGGTGATGGTTTTGGACCACAGCTTTAGGGGAAAATGTTTTTCTTGGCTCCACTGCACCATCTGGTCTATGGCACAAGAGTGTTCTTGTATTTTATCAAAGCCTTGAGATCCTAGGCTTGCTAGTATGTGTTTCCAGTATTGGTTTTAGAACAGATGTTGTGCCTCTATCCTGCACCAACACTTTCCACAGCTGCCGATTTTTATGCAGCTTCCAGTAGCCAAAAGAAAACCTATTTATATCTCTTTTACTGCACCATGACTTTGTAGTAGAAGACTTAATGACAGAAGTCCGTTTCCTACCCTTGAGACACTGAGTGTTGCATCAAGTAAGACGTTTGACATCTTGTAAGGTATTCAGAGCACTGGTTCATTTTGAGAATGGCTTCCTTGGACAAGGTCATTGTCAATTTAATATTTCACCTGGTCAGGACTTGTACATTTCCTTTCAGTTTGTTGCCTAAAAAAAATAGTGAGAAAATTTGAACTCATTTACATCACTTCTTTCACCTTTCTGATGCCAGAGCAAAAATTAAAATTGATCCAGAGCTCTACAAAGTACTTTTTTTTTCACTTGACAATGTAGTGTCAGCCATGCTTGACAAAATGATTAGAATCATTCTATTAGCATTTTATACCATGTCAGCCTGTTAAGATTCTGGGTGACAGTCAGTACACATTTGACAAAGGAATGTCAAGAATCTGCACTGTTCCCTGGGCAAACTTAAAGCAATTTAGCTCTGTTGGAGTACATGGTGTAAGAGAAAGCAGGCTGTCTTGAGGAACTTGATAGTTGCATTATTTTTTACATTTCTGGGCAACTTAGGACTGCATGAGTCTGCCAATGTCATGGAGATGTTTAAGATGGGGTTGTCTTTGTAGACAAAGGGAAAAACTGATCTGTTTCTCTATCCAGTTACTAAATTAGTATGAGAATTTCCTACTATGAGTTGTTTAGGGTTTAGTAGAGTTTAGTCAAGCCATTTTTACTAGAGTTTAGGCGAGTTAAAAATTCAGTTTACAAAAATGTTAATTCTACTCATGCATATGAGCTTTTCTTGGGGGGTTAGCAGTGCCTGGCAGAGCATTATGTGCCAAATTAATAGCAGCAATCAGGGAAGTGTCAAATACAACCACAGCAAAGGTAACTGGGCAAATGCCAGAGGATTTGGTAGTTTGGAGCTTCTTTATGGTGTGTCAATGATATTTCTGTAGAGCTTTGTTAACAGCCAGCAGGAATTACTCGTTCAGTGAGACATGTCTGAGGGAGTTGTTGGGATTCATTATGGAGTGTGGTGTGCACAGTGACAGAACAGTATCTTCTGTGGCTCTTAGATTCATCTTGGGTGACAAGCAGAAAAGCAGATGAAGAACTAATAAATTTGTCGTGAGTGTCACAAGTATATACCGCATTTAAGAAACTAAATGAGGTAACTGAGGAAGAGAATTAGGGTGACCTAATTAGGCTAAGATGGACAGTCCAGCAGACCTTAGCATCTAATATGAATTTTGTTTGCGGTTTCCAGACTTGCACTGAATGTATTTGCTTTTAAGCATCTGGGTGGTTGATCTGGGGCTGACTGCAGGTTTGAATTATGCACTCCATGGGCATTGCACCTGCACACAACCCGACCCTATTTCAGTTTTTTTTTTCACATCCTTTTGTTTTCTGGAATATAAGGAAGGAATATAAGGATATAATATAAGGAATATATTATATAAGGAAGGAATATAAGGAAGGAATATAAGGAAGGAATCCTCAGGGGTCAGTACAGCAAGGTGAGTAGTCACAGAATCACAGAGTATGCTAATTGGAAGGAGCCAACAAGGATCATAGAGTCCATCTCCTGGCTCTGCACAAGACTATTGCCAAGAGTCATAGCATGTTTCCAAGACTATCGTGCAGATGCTTCTTGAACTCTGTCAGGCTTGGTGCTGTTACCACTTCCATGGGGAGCCTGTTCCAGCACCCGGTCACCCTCTGGGTGAAGAACTTTTTCCTAATATCCAACCTAAACCTCCCCTGACACAACTTCAGGCCATTCACTCAGGTTCTGTCACTGGACATCACAATGTCCACCCCTCCTCTTCCCCTCATGAGGAAGTTGTAAATAAAATGAGGTCTCCCCTCAGTCTCCTCCAGGCTGAACACACCAAGTGAGTGACCTCAGCCACTCCTCATATGGCTTCCCCTCAAGGCCCTTCACCATCTTTGTTGCCCTCCTTTGGATGATCTATAATAGCTTAATATCTTTCTTATATTGTGGTGCCCAAAACTGCACACGATATTCAAGGTGAGGCTGCCCCAGTGCAGAGCGGGACAATCCCCTCC
The DNA here is from genome assembly GCA_013399855.1 of Oxyruncus cristatus. Taxonomy (NCBI): domain Eukaryota; kingdom Metazoa; phylum Chordata; class Aves; order Passeriformes; family Cotingidae; genus Oxyruncus; species Oxyruncus cristatus. The sequence goes on along the minus strand of VXAY01001956.1, from coordinate 1,550,602 downwards.
CTCGACCTGCTGACGATGCTTTGCCTGATGCCCCCCAGGACACGGTTGGTCCTCCTGGCTGCCAGGGCACTGCTGACTCAGATTCAACTTGCTGTCAACAAGGATCCCCAGGTCCCTTTCCCCAGCATTGCTTTCCAGCATCTCTTTCCCCAGTCTGTACGTATGTCCAGGGTTGCCTCGTCCCAAGTGCAGAATCCTACACTTGCCCTTGTTGAATTTCACTTAGTTGACGATTTGTTGAGGTCTCTAAGGGCCTCCCTGCCTTCCAGAAAATGAACAGCTCCTCCCAGTTTTTTGTTATCTACAAATCTGCTTAGTACTCCTTCCAGTCCAGCACCCAAGTCATTTATGAAGATGTAGAAGAGCACAGGGCCCAACATGGAGCCCTGTGGAACACCACTAGTGACAGGTCACCACTCTGATGTTACTCCATTCACTATTACCCTCTGTGCTCGACCCACAAGCCAACTGCTCACCCACAACATGTGTTTATCCAAAATGTTTATACATTTTGTCTGGAAGGATCCTGTGAGAGACAGTATCAAAAGCTTTACCGAAATCCAAAAAGATTGCATCAACTGGCTTCCCTTGGTTAATTGGGTGAGTTACCCTGTCGTAAAAGTAAATCAGGTTTGATAAGCAAGTCAATACCTTGCTCTTGGTAAACTTAATTAAGATTTTCTCTAGGTACTCTAAGGGGAAAGAGCACTGGTCATTCTGCTTGTAGAAATCCCATACTATGCTGTTAAATATGAGTGGTGAGGATTTATTTGTTGGTCTGCTATCCTGTCCTGATCTTGTAAAGGAACAGCTGTTTGTTAATCATCTTGCAGTTTGCAGCATGGAGGAAATATCTTGCTTGCATAGATTTAAAGCCATTGAAATTTAGTGTCCATGCATTAATGTGACAGGACCACAAGTCAGTTCCACCATTTCATGTTTTTTGAAGTGGTTCCTAATCTCTACCGGTTATTTTCCTGGAATATAAAACTCAGCTAGATCACAGTGAGCCTTTAAATAGGGAAAACACAAACTAAGTTGGGCAAGTTATTAAAGAAAAGCTGTGAAGAAATACCTGTGATAAGCCTGCCCACAGAGCTCATGAAATTGGAAACCTTTTTAAACGTATTCCCATTCCAATATCTCTCTGTACTTCCGGAGCAGTTCCTTTTCTTTCCTTTGTGTCTAACACTCAACTTTTAGTCAGCTCCTCAGTGCAGATAAGCCTGTGATTTTGAGGGGTTTTCATACCTGCTACCTGTGAAGCACTGCACTTACTTACACAGTGAATGTCATGCCATCTGTGTAGTCATTGAAATAAAACTTTATTCTCTCCTTATTGTCTCTTTTGCCAGGTATTAATGGGAAAAAAAATAATATGATATTCACCTGTGCTAATATGCACTCTATCTACTGGCCCCTCAGTTCAGGAGGGATATTGAGGTGCTGGAGCAGGTCCAGAGGAGAACAACGAGGCTGGTGAAGGGACTTGAGCACAAGTCCTATGAGGAGAGGCTGAGGGAGCTGGGGTTGTTTAGCCTGGAGAAGAGAAGGCTCAGGGGAGACCTCATCGCTCTCTACAACTACCTGAAAGGAGGTTGTAGCCAGGTGGGGGTTGGTCTCTTCTCCCAGGCAATCAGCAGTAAGACAAGAGGGCATGGCCTTAAGCTGTGCCAGGGGAGGTTTAGGTTAGATATCAGAAGGAAATTCTTTACAGAGAGAGTAATCAGCCATTGGAATGGGCTGCCCAGGGAAGTGGTGGATTCTCCATCCCTGGAGGTTTTCAAGACGAGGCTGGACGTGGCACTTAGTTCCATGGTCTAGTAACCACAGTGGTGTTGGATCAAGGGTTGGACTTGATGATCTTGGATGTCCTTTCCAACCCGTCTGATTCTATGGTTCTATCCATTTCCAGCCTAAGAATTCTATAAAATGGCGAATTATTGTAATCTTGTCCTATGTTAATTTAAGTCAAATTAAAGCGTACCATGAATTTAATTTGGCTTTTATGGGCTAACTTTAATGGTAGCTTATCCAAAGGATTGTGCATTATTCCTCCTTAGATAAATTAGCTTAGCAAAGTTTTATTTGCTATAGACAAAGTTTAACTGTTTTACATCACAGAAAAATTTTAATTAAAAAATCAGATGTGCAACGAAGACTGTTACACTAGATTTTCTTGACCCTTGAGTTGAAAAAATTGTTTTTTTGCTATTCTTAATTCATAGTAGCCTTTTCTAAACTACTTTGTCACCTGTATTTCAGTTCTGATCTGTATCTGTGTTTCTGAAATTCTTGTTGGGGAATTAAAAAAAATATAAAAAATAAATTGAAAAAAATCAAACAATATTTCTTCAGGAAAAGTCATACTGGGAACTACATGTAGCACTTATCACTCTTGATGTTCAACATTGACCTCTAAAGGAAAAGAGTTTCATCTTATTTTCCAAAATTGCCAGGTGCTTTCGGACCTTTTATTAAAATTCAGATATATTCTCAAGGATGCTACAGACATCCTTGTGATAGCTTAAGAGATTGTCTCACATCTCCAGGTAAGTGACTTTCAGAAGCTAAAAGAACAATTCTGAAGGGCCTTGGAGTCATCTGTGCCTCACGTCATCCCCAGTGAATGTTTATTTAGAAGCATCTGTGGTTGTGCGCACTGAGAGACGGGCCCCGTTGCCTTATGACAGAGGGACACAGGGGAGACTTTATTTCAACATGATGCTCTTAACCAGGAAAATGCTGAAGAGTTCTTTTTCCGTATCTCCTCACCCTTAGAATAAAATTTTGATTTCATGTCAGAAAAGTATCAAGAATGATTTTTTTTTTTCCCTCCTGTTTTATAAAAATAAAGCCTTTTTCAGGAGCAAGTAGGTCATGGGAAAGAAAGAGTTCATACAGCAGGCTTCCTTTACAACTGATTCTTGCTGATTGCTGAGGGCCAAGTTACTTTTCAAAATATCATTGCACTCCTACCTTGGTTTCAGTTGCAGCTTGTTTCTCAGGAATGGGATGCCAGGCATACTATCACGTGTGTCACTGCTATTTCAAATGTTTTGTAGTAGTACACTTCTGTTTTCTTCCATCTACAAGAGCTTCTTGATTTTTATTTATAAACGTGGATTTTCCGCCTTCTATATTCTCCTATTTCATTCCTTCCTTTTATTTCCTGCAAAGAGCACAGCTGCAGTTAAAAGGAGTTACACATTTTTAGGATGTAATTATTTTCAGTGAATTGTTAGCATGTCTTTTCTGTACAGAGATAGTACCCTTCCCTGCATCATGTGATTTTTCTTGTTCCCAAAATGACCTGGGGAAAAAAACCCTGATCTTACTAAAACTGAGTATGTGGTCAAGAGTAGACATAAAGAAAGGAGAAAATTGCTAAAACTCTACTTTTTAAAGGTAGTTCCAGAAAATTTATTTTAATAAACATAGAATGATGTACTTCCATTTTAATTTTTTATTTATTTTGATTGCTCATGCCGAAAATAATCTTTTGCAGTGCTCATACTCTAGATCTGGAAAAAAAAAATCAAATATCATATTTAAATAACATGTCTTTTCACTTCTGTGAATTCTTCCCTTTATTCCTAACAGCACAGAGAATGGAATGAAAGGAAATCTAACTGAAATACTCCAACAGAGTGTAACTATGAAAATATAAGCTGTATGGTAGTGTAATAATAAATGGTAATGAATAAAGGGAAGGAAAAAAAGATGAGACAAGTACAAAATTGTAGAATTGACATTTGTGATCCTGTGGTGAGCCCTCCAATGTTATCTCCCTTATCTTATCATTTTGTACTTGATCTGCAGCGGAGAAATGCTTTGTAAATCTATTGCAGCACATGTCCAAGAGGCAACAAAATAATAAGTAGATTGCAACAAGAAATTTAAGTGATAATGATCTGAGCACTCAGGAGTCTGAAACAATTAGCACCTTTTGAGGTTCCTTAAATGCAAACCCACAACTGATTTCCTACAGGCGATTTAAAGAGTCTTTTGATACAAATAAAACCCAGAGATATTTTCCTGAGTTGTTGAATAATTAATTTTAATCCTTTGTTCAGTAAGAAATCATTGTAACGTTGAATTTCTTGGTAAAAATTGGAATAGCTGGAGAAAACCAAGTCAGCTTATTGTCAAAACCAGAATATGCTGTTTTCTAAATATATTTGAATATATTATTTTCCTTACCCTGTTCTGCTGGACTTTTTATGCTTTTCCATGATTCCACTTATTTCCATAAAACATAATGGCAATGGAGTAGCATAGATAATTTTGGGAGGAAGAAGTAAGCAAAGCATTGTCTCCCTGTTAATACTGAATGTAGCAAACTATCTTTTGTGTTTGAGCACCAGGAGGTCAGAAAAAAACCCAGTACAGTTCTGGGACTTAGTTTTTTGTTTTATATATTTATGCTATAAAACTCTGAATGTGAACATCTACATCCAGCTTTAAGGATACTTGGAAAAATGTCTAATTCAAGATGACCTTGTGTGTGGGAACATCCATCTACTTCAATCAATGCTGCTAATTAGAAAACATCTGTAAAACTGTCTTGTGTAATATTTTATTGGATTGATGCAGAAATGAATGACTTAAATAAAAGAGACTGTATGTTGTGGGTGAGCAAAAACAGTGTCGATGTTATAAAATCCCCTCTGGCCCAGGAATATTTGAATCAACACCAATTTGATTCTGGTAAGATGACAGTTCCAGCTGCATCTAGCAAAACTCAGTAACTTATACTGTGGGATCTGACTAATTGCTCATATTGCACAATAGGATCTCTCCAAGGCCCAGATGTTAGCTTTCCATTAGCAATTCACAGTGAGCTGTTAATGTTTTGAATTCCTGCTCACCATCCCACAGACAACCTGGCCAGTGTTACCTGAATCATGAATTTCCTCACTGTGTAGCCCTAGAACAACTCCTGCCTTTGATTAGTGGTTCAGCCAGAAAAAAAAGACACAGTGGATCTCTGCTTCATCATGAACCTCCATGGGTGGCAGGAGGACAGCCTGTCTCACCATGGGCTGCAGCACCTGGGGCACCTCCTGCCCCTCCTTCTTCACTGACCTTGGTGCTTGCAGGGCTGTTGCTCTCACATTTTTTTTCTTATTCCTCTTTCACAGCAGCTGTGCAGTAGTTTTTTTGCCTGTTCTTAAATGTGTTATGACAGAGTTTCATCAGCACTACTGGTGGGCTCAGCTTTGGGCAGTGGCAGACCTGTTTTGGAGCTGGCCAGAACTGACTGCCAGATGTGGGGGCGACTCCTGGTGTCTTCTCACAGAAGCCGCCCCTGCAGCTTCCCTGCTACCAAAACCTTGCCACATTAATGCAATGGTTGTGTTATTGAAAGGGAGTGATCTTCATATCGCAAATATGCAAAATATCTCTTGATGATCTTCCAAATTCCTGTGTGTGTAACAGTTACATATCAGGGAAAAGCTTCAACTTTCTTTGTGGAAAGACTTCACCTTTCAAGCTGAATCCAAGTTTACTCTGAAAAGAGGAAGTCACATTGATCTCTGTTATTACCGCGTATTTAATCGGGGTGGAACCATAGACAGAGTCAGTTTTGATTACACAGATTTATCTATTTGCTACATTCCAATTCCATTTCATATTGGAGTTCTTAAATTAGAATCATTCCGTGTAAATGTTATATTCTCCAAGAAACAGTAACGAGATGGAAACTATAAGTCATATAATGAAAAAAAAAAAGTGGATGAATGGAAAAAGTAAATATACTTCTCTTACAAGGAGAGATAGGAAATTTTTGTTTATCTTGCGCAGTGGACTCAGTTTCCAAACAGTGAACCAAGAAAAAAGAAAATGTCATTGAGCAGGAAGCTGAGCCTTCGCAAGGTGTTTAGTCAGTCTCTTAGGAAATGAGGTGTCAGAGGAGTGAGTGGTCACCCTTGCTGTGGGGTCAAGGATTTAAGAGGCTGGTGACACCTGAGGCAGAATACAATCTGTTAAATGGGATGCCAAGCACCAGTACCGTAGTGGTAGCACTCTGTGAACTATTCCCTGTGCAGCAGGCAAAATCAGATAAAGAAATTGCTAGGTAAAATTTCAAAGTATGTCAAGAAGTGTCAAGGTGAGAGGGTTAATTTACTGGGAAATATTTCACTGAATAGATTAAGTCCTTCGCTGCTGTGTCCCCACCTTCTAAAGCAAAACCAAATCTGATTGCTAGCAGTTAAAGTTAAAAGATGATAGAGAAATCACATACAGAAGAGCCCACAGTTTGGGATGAGTTAACTTCAGTTTTAAGATACAGAAGTTTGCTGTTGTTGGAGGGTGTTGCTTTTGTTTTTCAAATGCGGAATATAGGAATAGCTGTAGTGGTTCAGACCAGACTTGGTGCAAGTGCTTGGCATCATCCTGGAACAGTTGATCAGCAGGAAAAGTCAAGTTTTTAATCCTATTTCCCTAGAACAGTGTCCTAGCCACCAATAAGCTGTGATTCAGGAGTTTCCTGAGAAAATTGCCATCTCTCTATTAAGAATTTGAATTGGTTTTTGATCAATGAACTAGTCCCATTTCTTTTCAAGTATTTATGAACTTTTAACATTCGTAGCAAGACGCCTCACACCTACTTTGCACAGTGTGAAGAATTCTAGAAAAATGAAAGGTAGTGTTTTTTCTTTCAATGGGTTATTATGTTGTCACCAGATACTGTGATTGTCAAAGTGGTGATTCCAAGAGCAGTTGTACAAACTCATGGAAAGAAAATACAGTTACAGTGATTTAATGGAAAAATATAATTGCTGGCTTTAAAAGTACTTAAATTGCAAATATTTGAAAACAGAGAAGTAACCTCAGGGGAAGCATTCCCTGCCCGTAAAACAGGCAGAGGATGTTAACTTGGTTGACCTTTGTTGTAGCTCAGAGTAGTTGTCTATATTTTCTTCACCAAATGGTCTGTATTTACTGATGTCTTTAAAGAGTTCAGTGAAAATTAAATTAAAATATTTGTTAGTGTTCCTCATTTCTTAGCTCCTTTTGAGCTGATAATGTAACATAGAGTTAATTCCTGAGCAAGATTTTGCAGATGATAGGAATAAGGCTTTGTACCTCCCTTCTCTCTGTTTAAAGAAGTCTCTTTATATATTTACGAGTACTTGCTTCTCTGTCCAATGATATTCAAGGCAGAGTGCTGCTGAAAAATCTCATATCACTTGATAAAGTTGTATATTTTATTATGCAGGTGACAGCTGTTTGTTATTCCCACTCACCAAAAAGGATGTCTGATATCAACTGTCAGTAGCTCAAGAGATACTTGTTCCTCAGGTTTACTTCTACTCAGAAAAAGTCAAGCTGTGCTGGAATATAGCTGACTGAGAAACAGCTTGGCATAGCTATCCAACAGCTAGAAATCTAAACATAATCATGCATCTGACCACTATATTCATCCCTATAGTTCTTATTGCTGTGCTTCTCTAACAAGATCAGCTAAATTATGAGTAACTTTATGTATGGAAGCCATACACATTTCTATTCTGTGCACCAAGGATTTGCACTGTATTGTGCTTATTTCCATGAGGGTTTCAGTGCACACCTTGGTGCCTCTTTCGCTGTCTGCCAGGCAGCCTTCCTGGCAGCCAACAACCCTCACCGAGCAGTCCTGCTGCTTTTCCTGGCTTCGGTGATGTGTAGCTTTACATGGGACACCCTTTCTCTCATCTGCAGAGGGCCTTTTGGTACAGTGAAGAAGGTCTCTTGTGTATTCAGCTGCTGTGCTGCTCTCTACAGAAACGTTTCTTGTCCTTGTGCACCCCTAATGCCTCAGGCTGTCCTTCCTCCCTGTGCATTTGGATCCTTTTCTCAGTGGAGGATTATAGTTTTATTTGTCAGCCTCTCCTCTGAAAAGGATTCAGGAAGGTTAACACTTCAATCCCCAAACTTATTTGACTCCTCTCCTATGCAGCAGTTCATCTGGCTATTTTCTTAATTAAAATAGGTGGTTCTGTTTCCTGGGAAATAAGAACTATGCACACTTTGTCAGATACCAGCTGTGATATTAAGCTGACTTTGATGCAGCAAGACGCAGGACACTTCACGCACATTTGATTGGTGATTTGCTAGTATTTTTCCTTGTGAATTTTCCATGTAATCTGTATCAAGTGAATGTGTTAAGAGATACACTTAATGTAATTATTTCATTAATATGTATGTTTGCTATTTATACATTTCTTATTGTAGGCTTTTGGCTGAGACTGAGCACAGCAATTAATGTGTTTGGGGTGGGTTGTTCTCAGCTCCCTTCCCTGAAGAAAACTGGGATGCATCCCAACATGTATTTGAAATTCTAGTTACGGTAAAACTACATTTCCTCAGTAAGAAAGGTATTACAACTATCCTCAGTGTTTCAACGAGTCAAGTTCAGTGGCAGTGCATAGCTGTCTAGTTTTATATATGGGTCAAAATTGAGCTGGTTGCAGTTCAGCTCAATGAAATAGACATATTGCTGACAACTTAGGAGAAAGAGCAAAACTGGGTAGCAAAAGGAGTGTTGACTCCTGATTATATTTTTCAGCATGTGAGTTTGTGACTTTTTATGAGGGATTCTTTCTCCTTCATTGCTTTTAGTCATGCTCTAATTAAAGCCAGTCAGCTACTTGTCGTCCAGGACTTTCTAACCTCTACTTTTTAATGCTGCATAGCATTGTTCCTGAACCTGTTTGGAGTCACTTGGTGACAGCAACTCAGGAACTCGTTTGGTGGTTATACGATGGGAATTTCAGTGGCTGTTGTCTTTCAGCAATGTTGCCCTTATTTAGGGTTACATGTGTAGGTTTTGGCAACAGAAGGCCATGAGCAGCAATGGTGGCTGCTTGGGATTTCTTAAAAACTCATGCTGTTCGGAGGGCTTCAGGAGCTCGCTGAGGATACGTTCCTCAGACCAGAGGCAGGAAGAAACCTTTTCTACTGCTTGTCTGTCTGGCTTGGTAGGCCTATTATTTTTATCTGAATGTTTATTTTTTTAATGCTTTTGACAGATTGTTCTGCTGCTTGCAGGGAAGAATGCTATACACAGTGTATGTTGTGCAATGTGACATTAAACAAATGTGAAAGTCTGCTTTCTTCCATCTTTCTCATTTTTCCTTTCCTATCTGTCCAGTTGTGGCCAGCCACAGTGTTAAGTTCTTATTCTTTATCTCTGAGACATACTTTGGACTATTGGAAGGGTTTTGCTCAAGGAGTAGACAGAGTCTAGTATAATTATTCATGGTGGCATAAAAGACAGAGAGATGAGGCTATTCAGGAGGAAAGTACAAAGGTGAGAACATGGTTAACTTTTAACTGAATCACATTGAAGAGAAGCCCAGGTGTTATTGTATGTGCTTTTGATTGATCAGTAGTATATCTGAGCAGTGTGAACCTTTCACTTTGGGAGAGATGAATAAAGATTTTGGCATACTTTCCCAAGAGAACTGCTGTGTTATTGAAGTAGGGTTTTTGTCATGCAAGTATCTTCATAAACAGGTAAAAATCAAATAAGAAAAGCCTTATAATAATACCAATTCTGGACCTCCTAGTGAGTCGACCTACTGGGACCCATAATTGCATAAGTTTACTGCAGTGAAAAACATTTTGTAGGCAAATAACAGTTAAAAATGCATCAGTGCTTTGTGATGCAAAGGTGAATTTCAGTGTGAATTTGATTTCAGATAACTTGCCATAGGTCTTTATCATTTAGAATGCAGAATTTTACTTCTCCATAATTTTTCATGTACATAGTCTTTCATGGGCTACCGATTCTGACTGTTATTTTACATTAACATGATATTTATTTAATATATGATTTGTATTCTTCTTAAACTGCTCCTCTGCGAGATATCTAAAATGTGACAATGAAAAAAAAATAAATTATTGTAACTGGTTTTAAGTTGCTATGAAAACCAGTTCAACAATCTCTGCCACCGCACCTTCAAATGATACGGTGGATGACGGCAAAGACTTGGCTAAATGCCAGTTAAGTTCAGATACTTAAAGCTCTAGTGTCCTTGGCTGCTTATAAAAGTAGGGATTTAGTTGAGCCTTCTAGTTGCACTTGGAATAAACTGGTCTTTAAGCAGGGAGTGGAAGAGTAAGAATGGAGGAGACTGCTTCTTCCAGTAATCACACACTTAATTCCTTCACAATGTGAGCTTGCCACCAGTCCATCAAACTGATAGAGGAGCATCTACCATACTGAAGTGGTTTGGGGTTTTTTTCTGCATTAAGAAGGAAGGCATTGTGCAATATTATGCAATTTAAAAAGGTCTATGTATTAAAAATCTGTATCCTTTTGAATAAGTGGGAGCAATAATTCTATTCTTGCAGATAGAATGCAAATAGAGTAATTTTTCATTTAGCATATTAATTCAGTAAGGAGATTAATATAAGCTTCCAAACTTCTTAGTCAAAATCTTTATTCTCTCCACAGAATGCAATACAATTACTACTTGGATGCTGATAGTTAATGAATTGTTTTACTGAATTGTGATAATGAAATATTGGAGGCTGGTGTCTGATATTTCTTTTAAAGAGTATATTTATGCAAGACTTTGTAGAGGAGGGAAAAGTGGGAAGACAATTTTTGTTTCAAAAATAGAGATAAAAAAGTGGCTGCTAGTGGAGCAGTGGCAAATGCCATGATAGCCTGTTGACTATACTGACTTCCAGTACTGTTTAGAATCAAATTCTTAACTTCAGGCATATAATTTATTAATACTTTGTTGCAAGTACAGGAGTGAAGCCCTGACCACATGGGTTATTATGAATGATTGATACTACTCCATTCATGGATTGATATATCTTTTTTGCAATATTGACTAGCATCAACCCTTTGTTTCTTAATTTTGAGTCCTGGTCTCAGTTTAAAGTAAAATTCTTTCCACCTGAAATACAGATCAAACTAATAATCAGAGAAGCCCAGAACAGGTCAGGTTAGAAGGACCTCACGGTGTCATTTAGCCCAGCCTTCTGCTCAAAGCAGTGTGAGTTATGAGAGCAGAAAAATTAATTCTCAGCAGTTTAAAAGAATATTGTTTTGTTATCTTTTGAAGACATTGTGCTATCCTTCTAAATAAGAGTCTCCATGATATATTTTTGGACAGAATACTGAGGTTGGACTTTAAGGAGAGGTTACTTAGGAGTTTTCATTACAGACAGAACTTCTTTTACACAGACCAGCAGTATTGTCCAACTTCCCTCCTACTATGGAAATCCCACTGGCAATCTGGTATTACATTCTAAATTTTACTTTTTGAAGTGGTAGTTCTCAATGTAGAAAACGTTTCAGTCAACTTTTTTTGTTGGACCTTTTTTATTGTTTGTCAAATGGTGGTATCGAAATTATGGTTTTATACAATGTAAAGAGGGGTTTTGCTGTTCTTTCACTCTGGTACATTAGGGGTCTAGAAACAAATACTCTAATTCTTCATGTTTAGGTTTTCAGATGTTATATATTGTACAATTTTTATATCTTTTATATGCAACCCCTGATTTTTTTTCCTGCCTAACTTTCGAATAGTTTATTTCTTAGTTAACGATTTTATTTATGACATTGAATATTGACCTTTATTTTCTCTTTTTTTTTTTCCTAGTGCGACAACGCAAAAGGACTCAAAGCCTTCTATGATGCAATAAAGTATGGACCTAATCATCTGATGGTTTTTGGTGGTGTATGTGCAACAGTTACTTCTATCATTGCTGAATCTCTAAAGGGATGGAATTTGGTTCAGGTAAGGTATGGAATGGAATATATATTAAAATGCTGACTATCTTCTATCTCTGCATTTTTTTTTGAAATTTAGAAACTTAGGTTTGATACTTTTCTAGCTCCTCATTTTGTGTAATTAGTGTGTCTCAGTTCTGAAGGCCAGTGAAGTTACGTGTAAAGAATAGTTACTTCTATATAGCACTGGATTTTAAGGCTTGGCATTGTACTCAAAATGCATGAGTATGGGGCAGCAGTCATGTATCTCAGTAGGTTAATGAAATAAAATTAATGTATCTCAAAGAGTAACCTAAATGAAAATCAAGTTCAGTCATGGTAGGCGAGCAGATCTAGGACTTTTGGAAGGCCTCAAATTATGGTACTTCTGGGTATTTACTCAGTCTCTACTCAGTCATAATACAATAATTCCTATTGACTTTAAAACTGTTGGAAGTGCGTAAATCCTAAGTAGTAACTGGATTCATGTCTCAGTATGTGGCTCACAAAGCACATTTATTCCCAGCTGTTCTTCCTCTTGACTTTCTCAAAGGTCACATTTGTGGAAAGGTTCCCTCTGCTGAGGAATCAGAATTTATTAATACTAATCTTTAAAATGCAGATGATAACAGCATGATTTTCATTTATTCAATCATCTGTCTAGTGTTAATTTTTGGATTGATGGCTGTTCACGTAGCCATCAGTTTTGCTTTTCTGATGTGGAAATACCTTCGCTTTCTACTCAATATTCATATTGCCCAGAGATAAATTTGTATATTTTTTATTAAACCCCCCCAAAATTATTCTATAGCAAAATAATAATAAAAAATATATATATATATAACAATTACCTGAGGTTAGAGTTACAAACAGGCTTCTCTTTTCCACCTGGAATACTTACTGAGAGTAGTGCAGAAAGAACAAATGAGGCATAATTAAGTTTGTGAAGAAGATGATGATCAGAGTACAAATGGGAAAATCTTAGGAGGATAATTAAAGTAGCTTGTTAACTGTGTTTGCAATGCTTGTCAGATCAGATCTTTTTTTCTTATGCTTCAGGATTTTTTTTCTGATGTGAAAAACATCAGTTCTACTGTGGAAACAAAATAATAGTGTGTCTCTCGGGAGAATGGAGAAAGAACAGAAAACTTGACACTGTCCTTTAACACTCTCTCTTAAAAATGGCCTAGTTCATGACCTATAATGAAGTATGTGGCTGGAACTATGTTTCTTTTTAATTTGTCACATGGAACTTCCAGATGATATAGGATGTTTTAAATATCTGTATTTTATTGTGCTAAAAATCTTTTCATTTGCCATCAAGTTCGGCCTAATACAATCTGAAAATCAATTTGTTCATTAAGTTGCTCAGACTAGAAGGAAGGGGGATTAGAAAGCTTTTAAGTGCCTGAACTTGTCCAATATATGTGTTAAAATACAGAATGGTATGATGCATTGCTACCAGAGAGCATTTATTTCTTTGTATTTAACCACTGTGGTTGTGACTGTGTCTTAAACATTATTTATGATATCAGTCCATCAAGGGATTCTCTACTGCTTGGACTTAGTATCCTGTGGCACTAGATAAATCCTCATGTGGTAAAGCTGCACTTTGTGTCAGGATTTTAGATACTGATTGACTGGATGATGAAAAAACACAAATAGCAGCATGGCTGGGAAGTGTGGCGAGGCTTAGTGGATGGTGTAGCAGTCTAAATACTGCTTGTGAAAGTGTTATGTCGTATGGTGACAGGGGTTTGTGTATCTGCAAATCAGCAGATGTAGCATGTTTAAGACAGTGGGGAGAAGAGAACAAATCTTTTGACTCCTCAGGATCCACTGTCTCTGATTAAAAGCATAACTTCAATAGGAAGAAAAGATAGAAATCTGTAGTTCTCAGATGTGGAGCAATATTCAGCCTGATAAAATACAAGATTGCCCACCCTCAAAGCTTGAAACTTCACCTCAAGGAATCGCAGCGAACTCACATAAATAGTTATATGAAATCATGATGAAATCATTTCAAGTCAAGAAGAGGGAAAACAACATACAGACAAACACTAACCTGACATTGTATTATTGAGTAGAGTATTTGCATTTGAATGTCCCCATCACTTTGTCCATGTGCCTGCAGTCACGAAACAAAGCTCTTAACCCTATCAGGAACATTTGATTTGATTTACACAGGTGTTATGAGGTTGAGCAAAGTGATGACTCCCTTCCATGCAAGGGAAATGCAGGATGATACTGATAGTCCTGGGGAGAATAGAGAAGAAAAGAAGAAGAAGAACTGAAAAAAAAAAATACTTTCCTGGGCAAATACAATATGAGACTTGCTGACTGCAAAACCCCCAAACTTTTCTGAAAGCTTTTTAGCCCTGAATTTCAAGTTTCTGGGGGACCGCTTTTCTTCTGCATGAATTTCTTTGTTCTGCCTCTTCTTCATTCTCTACAGTAAAAAGTTGCCAAAACCAAACAATGAAATAAAAGGCCAAGGATATAAATGTGCTGGAATTTATCGTGCTGCATTTGGTACTCAAGCAACTATAGTGGTCATGGGGGAGGGTAAGGAAACAGATTTTTGCAAGGCAGCTTCAGTCTCTACTCTCTTTACTGTATGCTGTTGATAATGATAGTCTGTTTTACTTAACTGGTTAAATCAGGTCACTGATGGCCTGCAACAAGGTGAAATATGCAAGACTATCAGAGGTTGAGAATAGTCTCAGTCTGAAGGTGACTTGCATTTATTTCCATGCAGGATCAAAACACAGGGTACTTTTCCTTCTCCGTCTTGACAAATTCTGGTTTAGTTATGATCAGCAACAGAAAGGGAGTTTGTGTTCTCAATTAGCTGCCTTCAATTGCTGGCTGATTTAATTATCTCTTACTGTAACAAAATTAATTATATTTTAATGGAGCATTTTATATCTGTGAAAAGAGGAAGTTGTTTTAGTCTGCAAAGATTTATGTCATCCTGAAGGACTTTCATTGAGGTATACTAGGTGACACAACTTCAAAAATATTTTTTGAACACACATTCTTAGTAGGACATTTGCAGACACCCACTCTCTAGCCTCTCAAATGAAAAGCTTCTCACTGGGTAATCTCCGTGTGCCAGCAGTCCTTACTTTGTTGAGTGATAGTCTGAGCATGGGCTGGAAGGTGAATGTGCGTCTGATCTCCAGTCTGTGGTGTGGAGTCAGTTTGAACCCTTGGTGTTTCAGTTTAAAAGTGTCATTAATATTCTGTGCCTTTGACAGAGGACCTAAAAGTCACAAAGGTATTATACTGGGTGGCTGCTGTGCTGTAGGATGAATATTTCAATGTCAAATTCTTCCAGTTTAATCTTATCCTCGTTGCCCTTCAATGTGTGTTCAAGGCAATTAAACAAATTTAGGAAGAATAACGAACAGTATCTACAACATCTTACAAAAGACAAGTTATTTATTTTGATTTTGTATACTGAAGCATTCCTGCTAGTATCCAAGTAGTGCAAAGCAGAGGAGATAGTTAGCAATTCAGTCTTTCTCTTTTATTTCAGGATTACAACTGTTTATATCTCCATGTGAATTTCTTTCAGTGGCAAAAGTATCTAATTTATATATTTTTTTTATATTGCTGTTTCTTCTGTTTTCATTGTCATCCCTCACTTTCCCTAATTGCCATATTAACAGAAACATTTAATCAGAATGAAGATTTTGACCATAACAGTCATCTCTCTTAATCTGCAAAACTCCTCCATTTTTGGAGATTTCATTTTCTTTTGTTATGCCATTTACATTCTCGTACAACCTGCTTCATTTACAATTTCATTTGACTCTGGAAATAAGCCTTTGCCAGAAACAAAGTGTAAATATCTGTCCTTCTTTGGAATATCCTCTGTTTCTGCATATTTTATGTAATCTAGTCATAACTGCCAGCTTCTAGGCAAGTAACTGCTTCAGGCAATCCAGTGATTAGATCGTAATGACATTCAAAACTGAGTAACCTTATTTTGGATTCAGCACCTCATGTTGGAAAGTTTTCTAACAAAATTATAGTACCCTAATCATGATGTATTACTTTTGGGCATATTAATAGAGGGTGAGTTCCATGTGTTAAAAAGGGATGTTGGAAAGGGAAAACTCCTTTAGTTCTCCGGCTCATGTAATTGAATATTAAAGAGCCTACCCTGAGATTTGTTTTGTTGTCCCAGAGATCCATAGATATTCAAGATCCCATCTCTAAATCACTGAAAAGGCTGCTGGTCTTTGAGAAAATCAGTGATGTTTCTAGTCTTTGGTTTCTTTCTGAAACAAGGCTGATGTGATTGCATTGTCAGTTCCTCCTAATAATTTCTGACCACTGGCCAGTTGGAACCAAATTTTAACAAAGGATTTCCCGAAGATTATTAGGTTCTGTACATTTCTGTGAAAAGGAGCTGCTGAGGGGAGGGATCCAGATGAATGAAGGAGAGGCTGCAGCATGAGCCCAGAGAACTTCGGGCCAAGCATGCAGTGTGGTGCTTCATGTCCAGCGGCTGTTTATGGAAAGGGGACTGACTGAATTGTTAAAGAGGATTGTTAAAAAAGCAGCAGAAAAAAAAATAAGGAAACAGAAGGATATGGAGTATGTGTTTGTGTGTGTGTTTGTAGAAGCCTAAGACACATGTATCTGTAGGAAAACAGGCTTTATTAGGTGTTCCCATTACTAATCAAAATTCTAGTTTACAGAATTTCATAGCTATGTGCAGCTTATAAATGGTGGGTTTAAACACTGAAGTAATGCAGTTCATCACAGGGATTTCTATACTGGCCACTAAATCAAACTTCTTCTTGTTAATAGCCAAATTTTCTAAATCCTTATACTTTTTACATGGAACTCTGGCACAGACACATAAACATTTGATAAAAAAATGTGGTGTTTTTCTTTTTTTTTTAACATTCCTTGTCTCGCTTGTTCCAGTAGAGTGAGTTTGTGTTACTTTTGCCTTCAATGCACAATTTCCATGTATTATTAGTTTGAGTAATGAAAAAACCATTTAAACTAGTCTTTGGCTAAGAAGATTAGAAACTTCTATCTATGTGATGCAGGCATTCCCACTTGAACAGTCCTTTCTCCCACTGGAGTATGACCCAATGCGCCACAAATGCACCACAGTCTTTGGCTTCTTGGCCCACAAATCACCATTGTGATATCTTCCTTCCCCCCCCCCCCTTCTTTTTTCTTTTGCTTTCTTATTTTTTTCTCTTGGGATTGGAGGGATTTTATAGATTTTCTGTATTTGTATTGTGCTTTTAATAGGCAAAGTGTGTGAGGGAAAACAACTCTTGAGGCCTCATTATGTAAGGTGCAAACCTGATGACATTCTGGTCCTGCTTTCGGGAGTTAGCTGAGCACATAAGGAAGTTTTGCTCACTTTGCCGTAGGAATGCCTGGGAGCTCCTGAACAGGAAGAAAACACAGTAGGTCTGACCTTCAGGCAGAGTTTCATGTGAAGCTACTTGTCATTTGAGAGAAGCTCTGGTGAATTTGGAGGGAGACAGACCTTTTAGTTCTGCAAATCCTCCCCTTGATACAAGCTGCTAGCAAGAGCCCTGTTGTTATGGATGGACCCTCCGAAGCTCTGTGGTTGCTGCTGGAGGAGCAGAAGCATGGGGAGTTGAAACAGATCATCAGTGTCATGCTTCCTAATTAGACTGTGTGTCTCAGTGTGCGGGCAGATGCACATGTGCACAAGGCAAAGCACACTTGGGAGACTTGGAAGTAGTTGTATGTTCACCTTTAAACTTAGAGAAATTAATGTGGCAGGGCAGCAGGGGAGACTGGCCTAGGTCAGAAGAATAACTTCAGTGACAAGAGGTCTTTTGCAATGATTAAAAGCACTGATCCTGATGCATTATTGCAGTTGTATACCAGAGGAGACATTAGCATTGCATTGCTGTTAATGGCAGAAATTTGGTCCACAAAGTTTAAATTCAAAATTTCAGAAAATTTCCAGGCTGAGTTATGGCAAGAAGTGCACATCCCAAATTTCAGATGCACTCCAAGACTTAGTAGGACATTTTTTTTCTCTTCTTTTTGCATTCTGCTTGATTGATTATTCTGGTATGCTGTTTGTCAGAGTGGCTACTTTAATTTGTTTCTGAAGGGCAGCATTGAGTGTGTTCTACAGGACCAGCTCTCTGGCCTGTTCTTCAACAGCCTTCTTGAAAAGCCCTGTGCTTGCTTTCTATCCAGTCCTTTTGTCCAGCTTAGCTTGAGTGGCCTTATGTAGAGTGGCACCCTCTGCTGTAGCTACAGCTGTCCTTGGAACACACAAGCCTTTCCACATTAAGGGCAAATACAACTAAGTCAAAATTGATACAGTAAATTTTGTTGTGTCATACTACTACTCCCACAGGCCTAAATTCACTTCTTCATTTCATTCTCTCTTATTTGAATGTTTTTCTTCAAAATACTGTTCTGTTACAGAACAAGGAAAGCATTTTCATATGGTAGATTAACCTGCTTTCTCCTGAATGTTGTTTGGCAGCAGTTACTTAATTATTTATTTTGAGGAGTAACATAATTCATACAAATTCAGCAACAGCAGCTCCTGGGCATAAATTGAAGAACTCATACACCAAGTGCTTGGAAAAAGAACTTGAGACATAACTGTGAAAATGAAATAAAATATTGGCCTTTAAAACCAGAAAAAGGTTAATTATGCTCCATTGAAGAAGTAACACAATGCTGATATGTTTATAGAAAAGGAAGGGCAAAGTACAAATCCTCATATAATAGAAACTGTTCTAAGGGCATGATTCTCATGTATAGTGGTGTTCTTGATATATGATTCATCTAGTATTAAAACCTGTATGGTATCTGTTTTATTTTTCTGTATTTTTAGTACTTGATACTAGAACAGGTCATGGGGACTTGTAGATCTTGCTACATGCTTTCTCCATGCATCAGTTAAGTTTTGACACAACTGGAGAAAAATATGGTCAGTTGAACAAGGGATAGTTATGTTTTAATTAAATACAAAGTGTCTTGGAAACACATTTATTTCCTATAGCCTTAGTTGTCATACATAGCAAAACCAGAATTTCAGTGTTAGAGAAAACAGATATGATCAGTGTAGCTTAAGAACCTCCAGACCTTATAGGAAAAACACTAATAAATGGATACAAAATTGCATCTGAAACAATTTGCATTTGGAGTAAGAGGCTTTGTTTGGCCCTAGGATTACACTGAGGAGAGGAACATAACTCACAGCTTTTAAGCGTTGACTTGTAATTTTATTTCACTTTCCTTCTCATCACATTTAAAACTTACAGCAAGAGAAAGCTTAAGTGAATCTAAACTTATTTTTGTACTGAAAAGTAGTTTGACAATTGCACCTTTCCAGTCTTTCAGAATCTCTTCTTGGCTCTCTGTGTTTTAATTCCAAGCGGTAATTGCAGATCCTGATTTGCTTTGATTTTTTTGTCTTGCCTTGGTTTCATTCATTCTTCGGAGATGAGTAGCTTGAAATGTCTGAATTCTGTGTTAAGCGATGACACATCCTGCTCCTAGTTCTCAGAGTAAAGGAAAGCATTTCCCCAGTGAAGAGCAGTCTTCATCTTCCTTTATCTTGCAGAAGAAGTCCATTAGACTTTGTTTTCTGATAGACAACCTATCTCAAGCTAATTAATAAACTACAGCAAGATTGACAGTATAACCACTATGAGCTTTGTTTGTGTTATGATACAAACTAAGCTAGAAAACTTCTGTGATTATTTATAATTAAGCTACTGTGAGGGCACAATATGTATCAGAATGTGGATTCATTACGTCAGTTTGCTTTCTGAAAGTAAAAAGATTAGCAGCACAGCTTCTGAAAAGTTTGTTAAACTCCTTCAGTATTCAGATAAGGGAATAGGAATACATGTGACTGGGGTTTCCAGCAGTCTAAAGTATTGCATAAAGTGCTTGGGAGCTACAACTTTGTATTCATTATTAAACACTATCATCTTGACCTAAATAAAGTGTTAATTTTTTTTCTATAGAAAAGAGCAAGAAAGTTCTTCGTCATAACCCTTTTGAAAATAAAAGCTTGTAGAAGAGTGATGACAGTCTAAAAGTCTGAGATAGTTTACAATTACAAATCAAAAGCTGGATACTTTTTTGCATTTGTCTAGTGAAGGCCACAAAATGATCACTGTGATGATCACATCTCCTGTGATGACAGGCTGAGAGAGCTGGGGTTATTCAGCCTGGAGAAGGGAATACTCTGGGGAAAACTTATAACAGCCTTCCAGTACTTAAAGGGGATCTACAAGAAAGCTGAAGAGGGACTTTTTAGAGGGGCTTGGAGAGATAGGACAAGGGGTAATGGCTAACTGAAAGAGGGTAGGTTTAGATTTACTATTAGGAATAAATTCTTTACTGTGAGGTTGGTGAGGCACTTGAATAGGTTGCCCAGAGAAGCTGTGGATGCTCCATCCCTGCAAGTGTTCAAGGCCAGGTTAGATGGGGCTCTGAGCAACTTGGCCTAATCGAAGGTGTCCCTACTCATTGCAGAGGGGTTGGAACTGGATGATCTTTAAGGTATATTCCAACACAAACGATTCTGTGATTCCAAACAAACTCCCATACTGAATCCACTATTCTGTCTGAGAATATCTATAGCTGCAAGGAAAAGATCAGTTCTGGAAAAGTGGCATAAACAGGCATCCTTGCTAATAATGGGGCTTTTCACTATAAATACACTCATGCTAAAAAGATAATTTTCCTCATGTCTCTCATTTAATTTAAACAATCAATCAATCCAAAGATTTGTTTGGGAAGCAAGTTTTACCTGCTTCTATTTTGAAGGCTCTGAATGTTACTGAGAGAAGCAGAGTGACTGAACAAGCGATAGAGATGAGCAGTATTAGGTTTAGAACTTACTATCAATATGAAAATTAAAGTTGTGTACCTACGTATATATGTATACGCACACAGGTATCTGTTTAGAATTATCTGAAACTGTCTTCAGTCTTTTTTATGGCACAACCCATTGCTGATGGGGCACTGGCATGTTTCATGGAAAAGTAGTTGCATTGTCTTACATTGCTTGAGGAATAATTCTCATGCAGAAATACGTTTGACATGCATAAGTGGGTGCTACGTAAGCAGCCTGCTTTGTGTGACTTTCTGCTCTCCAGTTGTTTTTGCCCTTCACCTGTTTTGCATTATTCTGCTTACTTGTGAGAAGTTGAAAAGAAATGTAATTTGCAAACCTGAAAGCGAAGGACCAGAACCAATAATTTATAGAAAAACCCTGTATGTCATTTGTGGCTCCAGATACAGGAGGTCAGAATTACAGGTAAGGGACTACAATCAGACCAGCCTGGAAGAAATTTGGCTATAGAGACAGAAATTTAAGAAACAATTTTTACCTAGCAAATTTCATTCAGTCTTTTCAAATTCTTGTGTCTTCTTAGCTATTAAAATTCAGTAATCTTGCAGTTGCCAAATCTGGTTATGTTTAATGACATTAACATTAATGTTGATAATGAGCTCTTTGAGTTGTCAGTGTGAAAAGTTTTGTGACCAGTGTGCTTTTGTCCTTGCCTTTGAAAGTCTGTCTGACAATGTTGTAAAATCCCATCCTTCTGAGGACAGAATAAATTCCTCCCAAATCCTTAGCTTTTTTTTCTCCTAAAATCCTTTGCTTGGAAGGAAGCAACAAAATGCAGAAGATGGTTTCTTTTCCTTTTCCTTTGTTAGAGCAAAAGGCGGAAAGATGCAACTCTGGGGGTCTGAGTTTCACTGCCTGACTATTCACCTTTATTCGTCGAGACCGCAACCTACTGCTTTTGCAACTATAATTATTATAGTCACCCTATACATAAACTGGTCACAAGGTTGCAGGAGGCACATCCTAAATTAGAACACAAATCTTCCCTCATAAAAAATGTGCTTACACCAGCTTGACTTGTCTCCTATTCACTGTACAATGGTTAGACCACAAAAAGAGATGTAGGATTCTGCAACTTACTTTTCCCCCCAAAAAAATGGTATGTAGGTATGTTTGGTTTGGGGTTTTTGTTTGTTTGTTTGTGGTTTTGTTTGTTTGTTTTGTTTGTGTTTTTGTTGTTGTTGTTTGTTTTTTTAAATTAAATACTTGAAACAGAAGACAACAAAACTGAGTAATAATCTTTGGGCAAATATTTATTTGCTTTGCTCTTTCGTTTGGCCTCATTCTTAACTTTTCTCTTTCTTCTTGCCACAAGCAGTGCTAGGAGGGCTTAAAGGCAACATGTTGCCAATTAGTCATGGCTTGCACACTGCTCTTTTGAACAGCAGGCATTTTTTTTTTATGTCCAGAAGTCCACATTTATTACTGCAGATGAACCAACAGGGGGTAGTTTCATAGTTAGTTCAATGACCTAACTGGTTATATGAATGAGGAAAATGAAACTTTAAATGTTGTTGCCCAGTATTCTACTGTTTTACAGGCAGACTATTATCGTATTATAATCACCTTAGAAAGACAGCTTGTGTCTCCAGTCACAAATGAATTCACACAGAATATGACATTCTTAGCATAGTTGTAAAGGGGAGAGGTCATTGTGCAGTAAATCTAAGAATTAATGTTTACTAAGTGATTGAGAGTACTCCTTTGGAAGTCTTAGCTGCCTGTCCAGAGACTACATAAATCTTACCTGAATGTTTTCCCCAGAAGCTGAATTTATAAGCTGTATGCTACCAGAAAGCAAACCTCACTCTCAAGGGTAACATTATTGCCTCAGATCCCTAGATGAATAATGGAATGTGCATCACTTGAATTCTATAAGGCTTCAGACTTGTTCATGTATGAAATGAATTTTGGTAACCCCACTATAGGAGGACACCTCGAGGCCCAGTCTCTCTAATCAAACTTGCTGTCAGACTTTGCCCTTGATCCTGCACTGCTTCAGAGTGTAAATGTTTCTCATTCTGCATCTCTTGGTAGTCAACCACAAGAACCTCCATAGCACATTGGGTTCTGTCAGGAGGGGTCCCATCCTAGCTGATACTGCTTGTGAGTTTGCCAGGAGTTTTGACTGCAATTTCCACAGTCATTATGAAATCATAGGAGGAACCAAAACAAATGTCACTTTCCTGAACTGTCACGAAGATTACTGTGGCCAGTATCACAATTTCTGGTTTTGTACCTCCTTTGGTTTTGGCCTTTGAGGAAGGCAATTCTGTCTTACCACAAAACATCAAAGGTGCAGTGAACTGTCTCAAATGGTCATAGCTCAGTTCTTACCCTCATGATGTTAATTTTTAAGAATTGGAAGTGGTACTATTTCAGCTTCTTTTTTGGTGATACAAACACAAGCTCTGTGTGGGTACCTGTGTCACTGTAGAGAAGGGACGAATTTCCATTTCTCTTTGGGAGCTCTAAACTGTATTTATATGGAATAACAAGAATACCCACCTTTCACATTTACATGAAAACCAAAGAGTGAAAAAGGATGAAATGTACACATTTTCAGAGCATGCTTTGGTCCCTAAGAGCATGGATTTACGAAACCTGCTGCTTAAGCCCTGTGGAGGGTGGGATTGCAGATGCACTTGTTGGCTTGGAATGGCTCATTGCTCCAGCTCTAACCACCCCCATGCTCAGCATGCCTGATGAGCTTGAATCGAGTCCTGAGGCACTTAACTCTTCCTGTGTGCCATACAGGGAGCTTAAGAGCCCAGCTTTGTATTCCATTACTCTGAAAAAGCATTGATGTTCCCAGAGTATGTGTGTTTGCCACGTATCTCTGGAACCATGTCTATCTTTCATCATACTGCAACTGCTTACTATGTTTAATCACCATATATAAAATTGCAGTTCTAATTTTAGCTTCACAATTGGCTTCTGTGGAAGTGGCTGTAATGAACAAAATGAAAAGTTATTAGCCAAATCTTTTTTCCTGCCCTGCAATCTAATTGTCATCTGGAGAAATCTCTTCAAAGTTGTTATAACAACTTTATGGGCTCAACACAGAGGAAGTTGTATGCCTCTACTGAGGCATACTATTAGACGTTGAAGACCAACATACTGATAGAAGAAAAAAATCCCCTTCATGGATATTTTGCCTGATTTTAGGAATGCCTAAATATATAAGGCAACTCTCTTTTTGTCTCAGATGGCCTCACGTGCTGGGTATGTATGAATTTGCTATTGTGTATTCTATTTAGCCTTGCTCTTGTTGATGCAGGTTATTTTCACTTAGTTGCAGGAACAGACCATAAAAAAATACACTGTTTTTTCTTTTAAATGTTTTGAGCAGACATGATAGTAAAGAGAATGCTGATATTTGTTAAAATAAAATAGTCAGAACAGTTGCCCAGAGTTCTGAAGGTTTACAGTTCTCCCCTAAGACAGTCAAAATCACATCTGAGTGCCATAACCAGTAGGCTATGGAGTCACTGTCCCTCTTATGCTCTGTTTTTATAGTCACATGAACCTTTTAAATACTGTGCAGTGAGGCACCACTGACATGGGGTAGGAGAAGATTCATCAGTGTAGTTGGCACCCTGAGCTTCAGGTGGTGATAAAAACAGTCCTGGTGCATCAACCTGAGGGTGGTATCCCATCTAAGGGATACCTTAGCAAGACTTAACACTGCCTCTAAAATATGAGTGCTTATACATACTGGTAGCCAATGTGTCTAGATAAAAATAATGAACTATAGCCAGCTGCTTTGGCAGAACAAGTATCAGTGCTCTTCAGTCTGTGATGTGCATGGGTGGGTACAGGGATCTGCTGCCTTGACTGATGTGTCTGGTCTTTGCAGAGTGAGGGATTTGCCTCTCACCATTACCCTTGGCATTCTTGTCAGCTGAATATGCCCTGTTTAGTAAATGACTTGTTTTCAGCTGTGTTTTTGCACCACCATAGTTTCCAGTTCATGTCATAAGGAAGACAAATGTGCACAGAGTCCAGGGTCCTCTTCGGGGACCCACCTCCCACAAGCTGTGTCTTGCAGTATTTAACTTGTAGGTACTAGGATACTTAATTTTACCTATACCTGAGTTTGTATTTACTATGCTACCTGCAGTTGCCTTGTGCAATATAAACATATAGTGAAGATAGAACCAGAAAATAGCTGGTTTATTGGTTGTAGCTTAGGGCTCATTTTCAAACGTTCTAGATATGTACAGGGGAATAATCCGTCTCTGTTCTCATGACTATGTAGCTTAAACAGTATATGACTGATCTTGTCAGCTTAAATTTTTATGAAATTTAGAATGTGACATTTGGTATGTCTGAACTTACATCCATGTAGAATGCTGTCAGTTCTTTACAGTCAATTCAGAATAGGGCACTCAAATTATCTGTCTTACAGGAACAAATGACTGGAATGGGTTTTTTTTATACAGCATGAGAAACCTTCATTTATAATCTGTTTGATAACTTTCAAAAAATCCTTAAAGAGGAGGAATATTATATAATTTAGGTATTGATTACACTCAATTTTCAGAATTTCAAAGCAAGTCTTTTCCAGAACAGACTCCAAAAGAATCACTATAGTGATTCTTAACCACCTTAACATATATATCACAACATTCCTTATTTTACATGAAATTAAGCCTAAGAGTTTCACACCATAATATGACAGTACCCAAGAGGTACCAAAAATTATAATCTGTTTCTTTTGAGTCTGTACACAATCTAGAAATACATGTTGTAATATTTCAAAACACAGACATTAATAAAAAATAATTAATTTTAATGTTTTCTAAGCTTTCTTCAAGCAAATTGAGAGACTAAGTTTTTAATTTTGAAGATACTTATGTCTCTTTGGTGATTCGTAGATCCCATGCGCTATTTTGATTATGTGTAAATAAAAAATCATGAACCTCTGGGTTTTTTTTATCTTTGACTGTATCTCTACTTTTATTTTGATCACAAAAATTATAAAATTTCGTACTCTTAAAGTATGATAGAGCATGCAGATCAGAGCTATGAATATTGAAGTTTTTATTAAAATATATATATAATATATATATAATTTGGTTAAATTGCTCAAAAATAAAACCTGATATCTGGGTGTATTTATAAATATAATCTAATTATAAAAATTTCTGTGTTTTTATTACTCCATACATGTTTTTCTTGGACAAAGCTGTAAATTCTTCATAATTTTTTGCATAAACCTGTTTTGACATGGTCTGCTCTCAGGGAGACAGACTTTACTTGTGTTAACCTTATTGTGGTTGGATATTACAAACATTATACATTGATGTCTTATCTCTATTTGACTCTAAGTTTAATTTTTCTTTAGAAATATACATGAAATATCTTGAGCTAGAAAAGTGGAACCTATATTTGCAGTGCACAAATGATATCTTATTTTAAGTATATTCTCTGGTTTTAGCATAAATGCATTTCCTAGTCTGGATACTTTAACATTAGAGACAGGATCTTCTGAGTACATAGGCAGGAAAGTTTTCTTTAACGTGAGTGGTCACACATTGAAACAGGTTCCCCAGGAGCGATGTGGAGTCTCCATCCTTGGAGATAGTCAGTACCCTTGGTCTGGCTGCATTGGGCAGGCTGTAACCAGCAAGTTGAGTCTGAGGGAGCTGATCCTTCTCCTCTTCTAGGTACACCTGGAATGGTGTATTGGTGTCCAGATCTGGGCTTTCTGGTAAAGGAATGGAGGCCTCTAATGGAGGCCTACAAAGATGATTAACGGTTTAGGGCGTCTGCCATACAAATAAAGGCTGAGAGAGTTGGGACTGTTTTGCCTGGAGAAGAGAAGACTTGAGAGGATCGTTTCAATCTGTATAAATATCTGATGGGGGAAGTGAAGAAGACAGGGCTGGACTCTTTTCAGTGGTGCCCAGTGAAAGAAGGAACACAGGCTGAAATGCAGGAGATTCCATGTCTCATTGTAGGGGTGACCAAACCTAGAGAAATTGTAGAAAGTCCATTTCTGAAGATATTCACGAATGTGACTGGACAGGGCCTTGAGCAACCTGCATGAGTAGATCTTGGTTTGAGCAGGGAGATTGGACTAAACGACGTCTCGAGTTTCCCTCCTACCTCAGCTGTTCTGCTATTTTGTGAATGTAGCCCACAGTCTTTATTTTGATTTTTTTTTTTACTGTAGACTAAAAAAATTGAAGTAATAGCAGTGAAATTCCCCTGATAGGCTGAAATCACTAGAGATTCCCTTATCACCTGGAAATGATGAGCAGATTTCATTTTAATCCTGTTTAATTCAGTGTGCACTTATTGTTACTGTTTTTTTCCAAATCTTCCTTCAGGCTTTAAAAGCAATAACAATGAAACGGAGAGCTATACCCTTTGGATATTGAATTGAATATTACTTCATGCATAAATATGCATTTCTAAAAACCCAAATATCCTAATAACACAAATAGCATTGTTTTGACCCTCCTTTGAGCAGGAAGTTGGACTGTCTGTTTTTTGTGTTATCCTGTGATTTTGGGACTGCTTAACCATGGTGGTTCCTATTAGGTTTAAAAGGCTAAAGATGGTTTATCTCTCACACATTATAATTCTGAAGGTGTTGATATTCTTGGCAATTGCCAATGTATTGAAACTGTTAATTCTAGGTTCATGTATTTCTAGATAATAACACAGTCTTTGCAAGGTGATCTGTCTTGTCATAGTTAGTAAGATGTTAAGGTTACTGTTCTAAGGGCAAAATTCTTGGGCTTCTTTGTAATTTACTACACAACCTTAACAATCAAAAAATATGACAGCCAAAAGATCTTGTTAAGCCCAAAAGCCAAAGAAGAGAGCAGGCAGAAATATGCAGTAATAATGTATTGAAACAGTGGCTACTTTCTGTCCTAAGTAGAGACTGAATAAATTGTATGGCTTCCTCCTCACTAAAACAAGGATGGAAATTCAGAGGCGGATAGATTGATGAAGATGGTCAAAAGATTCCTGCACTGAAAATAATAAAACAATATAGGGAAGAGAAAAAGTGTACTTATTTTAATGCAAAATTCTATTTTGCATAGTTGGTTAAATGGTCAATACATTCTTTACTTGTTTGCACTTGAATTTCAAATGAAAATAACTATAGTTCCTCATATATCAATATAAATTCAGTCTTACGTATTACTGAATTCTACTTGACAGATTGACATGATTGGAGTGTTAAATTCAATAAGTCACAGCCTTTTAAGAAAGATTAAGTGGGCAAAACGTGAGAGATATCACTCAAAAATAGCATTTCTTGTTGCAATGTCAGTGACCTTTTGAAAAGAAAATGAATATTTAAGGGATTACTTTCAGATTAGAGAATTGTGAAACATATAATCAGTATAAAGTTATTACCTGATATTTGCTGAAAACCACAGATCATGGTGGAAAACAAGATGATGAACTCAGGATGTAGTTATGATATATACAGGAGAAAATGAAGATATATGATAAAGGACTTCAGTTTGGATAAAATATGTTAGAAATGGCAACTTCTTGAACAACAACAACAAAGAAAAAGGATTGTTGAAAGTAGAGTTTTGTGTTTAAATTACCACAGTTTATAATTTGAACAGTTTAATAATGTTGTTCCATATCCAGACATCTGAAGGCTCTCCTGATTATAAAAACCAAACAAATGAAAAACTAACTGGCATACTGTATGACATTTAATGAAAAAAAAAAAAGTTAAAAAGGAGGAAGTGATAACAAGTGATGAAAATCAGAAGGTAGGAATGTTTGGAACACAAGATCTTGAGCAGTGTGAGGTGATTAGCACTTCTCTGGGCAGAGATTTGTTCTAGGCAGTCTCTGGAGGTGTGTCCCCACCTAAACTATTCTGCAATTCTAGGATGGTAAGAGAAAGGAGAATAGCAATAAGATATGTTTAAGTATATCAGGAACTAAAGAAATCTGACAAAGATACTAGTTAAGTGTTAGGGGGAAATAATATTTCAGTAGCAGTGTATACACAGTAGAAGAGTTGCTTTAATAATGTACTTTCTATGTCTGTTTCGGGTAAAGAGATCACAAAACAAATGCTATAAGCTTTTCTGCAGTAACTTGTGAGGATGATGGTTAGGTACTTTAGAACAAGTTGTTCTAAATAAATTTGTATTTAAGTTTTCTGACAAATTGGTCAAAGAACCTTGTGACTATCATGAATGTTATCATCTAGGACCATCGAAGAATTTCAAAGGAACTAGAAGGAACCTGACACTGCACTGGTATGTTAAAAGACTGTAAAGGACAATTTGAGTTGATACAGGATGAAGTGAGTCCTACAAAACAGAACACATGATACAGGTTTTTTACTAATAATGAGCAGACAGAGGGAAGAGAAAAAGTACGCATATGAGTTTATG
Source organism: Oxyruncus cristatus (assembly GCA_013399855.1). Classification (NCBI taxonomy): domain Eukaryota; kingdom Metazoa; phylum Chordata; class Aves; order Passeriformes; family Cotingidae; genus Oxyruncus; species Oxyruncus cristatus. The sequence goes on along the minus strand of VXAY01001956.1, from coordinate 1,521,579 downwards.
AAAAAAGACCTCCTGCCAAACTTCTCCTCCTTGGAAATCATGTTTTCTGTTGAGAAAACAAAAAACCACATGTTTTTAAATTGAGTTAGTTTCTAAGTAATAGAGGCATTTGCCTTGCAGAGGTCAGGGGATTAGAAGTAATAAGACAAAGTCACTAGCACAGAGCGATCCTGATTACTGAGAGAACAACATGTCTTCATATATTTCGTACTCCTCTCTTCTGGATTATACTCCTCTCTTCTGGAAAGCAGTGTTCCTGAAAAAAAATTATAATCTTGGTAGATAATTGGTCTGTCGTCACAGTGATGCTGCACTCAACAAAACAGGATTCTTGGATGGATAGGCGGATGAATAGGGGAATTTTTAGAATAAATTCTGTGCCTAGTTCTGGTGCCCATATCTGAAGATAATAAGTTCCAAAATTTTCCCAGAGGAACTATTCAAATAGCTAAAATGCAGTAAAAAGGTCTTCTTATAATGAGAGATTCCAAGGATTCTGTTCAAACCCTCAGACATATGATGGTGACATTTTGTCAGCTGTACTATATAAAAACTAACCACTTCAGACTGAAAAGAAACATACCAAGCATAATTCAAAGCTTTGAAATAAGTGGAATAAGGCTAGAAATAAGGTATACATTTTTAACAGCAGAAATATTTAATGTAACAATTTACTGAAGCTTTCATTCAATTCTACCTTGCTAGCAGGTCAAGAACAAGTGTTTTTCTAAAACTATGCTGTAGGTTAAAGAAAATGCAATTCAAGGAAAACCTTTGACTTGTCATGCATACGAAGTCACTCTAGATCCTCAAAATTATTCTGTCCAGTCTTACCTAGAAGTCAGTTGAACACAGATGTTCTTAGAGGAAAAATGAAGTGTTATCATTTGTAGTATGAAAACATGGAAAATTACCTTTTGCAAAAAAATGAGAAAGGCTTCCTTGGATAATGGAGAAAGCTACTTATTGTCTTAAATTGAGGAAAAGGTTTTAGAATGAAATTATTCATCTGGAAATTGCATGAAGCATCATTGTAGTGGCTATTAACAGCTCATTGTACACAAGGACTCGTCATTGCCCCCCCCCCCCAAAAAAAAAAGATGACTAAGTTGTTTGCTCAGATCTTTTAATAACTTGGTTGATTTTTTTTTTTTTGTTTGTCAGAAATCCACAATGAAAGAATCTAATGACGGTCTTCATTTTTGAGTACAGTCTAGAGGCAGGAAAATGTCTTTCAGTAAAAAACCCCAATATTTGGCTTTTTCAACAAACACAATATTTTTCATTTTAAAGTGGAAAATGTGTTCATGTGAAGGTGTTTTTCTGGGGAAAGATAGGAAGAAAGTAGTATTCAAAATCACATTAACCTGCAGGGAGATGAAGGAATTATATAAATTTATTTTTGACTTTGTTCTTAAATTAAAAAAGAAGTGATCTTATTAAATGCTTGAACACCAGTTCCTTAAATCAGATAAAAAGATAGACTCTGTTTCCATCATTAGTCACTTTTTAGCTTTTGTATTGTGAAGAAAAGCTTGTGTCTACACCCCAAGGCATCAGACACTTCACAGATTCTTCTGCAGTTGTGAAGACATGGAGGTGCCCTTTCAAGAAAATTGCCCTCGTGCTTTTTAGACTACATCTGGGTCCAGCCGGCTAGGACTCTAAGGCAATATCTACATTAGCATTTTAGTTCAGATCTGGAGTATGGTTTTAAAATAAATCATACTGTTGTTCCCAGTTCCCATGCTTTGGCTCTTGGCAAGTGGAGGTGTTGGAGTGCATGACCTAGCTTCCACAAGGAAGAATCAGAGAATCATGTCATAGAATGGCCTGGGTTGGAAGGGACCTTAAAGATCAATGAGTTCCAACCCCCCTGCCATGGACAGGGATGCCTTTCATTAGACCAGGTTAATCAGATCTTCATCCAGCCTGGCCTTAAACACTTCCAGGGATGGAGCATCCACAACTTTTCTGGGCAACCTGTTCAGATTCCTCACCACCCTCGCATTAAAGAATTTTTTTCCTGGTATCTAATCTAAGCCTTCAAACTCTTTCAGTTTGAAACCATTCCCCCTTGTCCTATCACTACATGCTCTTGTGAAACGTTTCTCTCTGTTTCTCATGTAGACTCCCTTCAGGTACTGGAAGGCCACAGTTAGGTCACCCTGAAACCTTTTCTTTTCCATGCCGAGCAATCCCAATTCTCTTAACCTTTTCCAGTAGGAGAGGTGCTCCATCCCTCTAATCATTTTGGTGGCCCTCCTCCGGATTTTATCCAACAGGTCTATGTTGGATATCCTTCCTGTGCTGGTGACATCAGACCTGGATGTAGTACTCAAGGTGGGGTCTTATGAGAGCAGAGTAGAGGGGAAGAATCACCTCCCTTGACTTACTCAAGAATCAAGAGCTGTGTGTGCTCTATGAACACAACTAACTCTTCTCCCTTTAGAAATTGTTTAGTGTTGTAAATTGTAAACAGGACCAGTTTAGTGTGAATCTGTGCAACGTGATGGACACTGGGTCCTCAGCAGCAACTGTTTTTGCCAGGCAGAACAGCTCTTCTTTCTTTGCACTGGCCTGGCAGAACCGCAAGCATACAGCAGATCTTTTTCCCTTTCTGTGATGTGAGCAGCATAAGCTAACTGAGTAGAAAAAGATAATGCCTTCTCCGTCACCTCTACGTGGCAAATATTGTTCCTGTGCAACTACTGGGTTTCTCAGTTTTTTGCTCCTGTATCTTTAGAAGCCCAAAGAGTCCTCTTGCAACCAGTATCCCAAATATTCAGAGAGCTGAGACATGAGACTGTGTGGGCGGAGTTATCACACAGAGCTTATCCCACATCTCATATGTGTTTGAGGCTTTCCTCATTCTGACACTGGGCCTTAAAAACTTTTATTGAAATTGCTGTTTTCTAAAAGTTGAAAATAGTTTATTTGCAGAGTCCAGGATCTTCAGACCAGAAGCAGCAAGTACATTTAGTTTGACATTCTATTAAAACTCAGGCCAAAATTTTTCATCTACTGTACCTCTTTGTACAACCTAGTAATTTATGGCTAAGCTAGACTGAATCTTTATAAGAGACATCCATTTTTTATTTAAAATGTTCTACAGAGGATCCAGCATACCCTTAGGTGAGGTGTTCTATTGATTAATTGCACTCACTCTGAAAATATTTCCAGTCAGGCCTTGCTTAGCTTCAGTCTCCAGTCATTTGTCTTTGTACCTTTGTCTGTCAAGGAGCTGCTTGCCACTGAAAAATCTTTTAATACATAGGTACTTACAAACTGAGACTTTGTTGCCCTTGGGAAAATAAATACACATTTTGAAAACCCTTTAAAAGAAAAGAAACCAGCATTTAAAACATTTTTTTGTTTTCAAATCTTTCCAATTTCAGGGGAAAAGCAGTTTCTTTCTATATAGTATACTTTTCTGAACTTTCAAGAGATGGAGAGAGCTTTCTTACCAAACCATGACCATGAGTTGAAATGAAGAAAGCCTGGAATAGCATTCATTTTTGTTACCTCAGAGATGTCATTATTTTCAACACAGTTGGTTTTAATTTTTTTTCAATCAGTTTTGTCTCAGAAAGTTGTTCCTATTATAACTGCTACTAAAAAAAGCTCTTTTTTTCAAATGATAAAATGAGAAAAAACCCAATGGGAAGCACAGAAATGATGGAGCCAAGTTTTCCAGCCTAAGGTGTACAATGGTAGGACAGGAAACAATGCACATAAGTTGCAATATGATTAGATATAAAGAAATTTATTTTATTTTTTACCATGATCAGAGACTGGAATGGGTTCCCAGAGAGGTTTTTGAATCTTCGTCCACGGTGATGTTCAGAATTTGACTATACACAACCCTGAGCTCCCTCATCTTGAAGATCCTGAAAGCAGAGAGTTGACCTCTTTGATCTTCAGGGGTCCCTTCTGTCCTGAATTCTGAAGTAACACCATAAATAGAGCTACATAAATGTTTCAACCTTTCTGTCATTGATGGAGGCTGACAAGGGCTCCCACCTCCACTTGGTCAAGAACTTGTATGAAGTTTGTTGAAAACGGGTGTCTGAGATTTGGAGAAACGTATGGCCAGACCAACTAAGTTTCATTTCCTTAGGCAAGAAGGTCCAAACCAGATAGCAGGTCCCCAGTTATCCATCCCATCTATGCACATGCAGCATGTGAAAATGGTAATCTAGGTTGGTAGCTTTGCTGACATGAAACAGTAAACTACTCATATTCTATACTGCTGATTACTGAATCTCAATTTCACAAATTTATCTTTTGACCATCAGTCACATTTGGGTAGATAGTGACGCCTAAAAGTAATTAAAACTCTTTCTGGTAATAAGTAAATTGAAGCATGTCATTTGCATTTATTGAAAATCAGACAGAAAGACACCAACAATCAAGAAACAGAACCCATTTTTGTTCACTTGAAGTTTGTCTCACAGTTCTCTAGCCATTGCAAAATATCGCCTCTATTAGACAAGTCAATGTACAACCAATGCAAATTAATAGCTAAGAGAAAAATGTGTCTCTCATTCTAGTGCACTGTATTGTGCCTTTAAGCAAGTATTATTCTCTCACCTAATTTATCCCTTGTAATTAAAAACTTACATTTGTAATTTTTCTATAAATAAATCATGAAGTCTGAAAATTTTTAAGTCAGGGAAGCCAGGCTGTCAGCATTCAAATTCAAAGTTGTCTCAAAGAGTATACTCTTTGATTTGCGTCTGACAAAAATAAACTTGTTATGTAAGGTGTTGATTCAGCAAAGTGATTACATCCTTAGCTTTTTAGGCACTTCAGTGAACCTGGTAGTATTCAGTAAGTACATATATGTCAGTTCAAAATTATTGAATGTCAAGAGTCATTGTCATTATTAGGATGTTCAACACAATATTAATTCCATGACCCCTTTTCGTTTGTGTTCTCTGTCCATGTGCATTTATGATTCTATATTTCAGTTAGTTATTGCTAAACCCCTCTTTTTTCTTCCTCTGTTTTCCCTGTAATCTTGTCAAAATCACTGTGACTAAATCTAAGACAGTATTTATATCTCTTTCCCTTTTACATTATTATTACCATGATTAACATCCTTCTTCTGCAGAATATTTGCTTACCAGTAGAAGAGTGGTGATTTTTTTCTGAAAGAGACTTTTATTATTTTTGTAGTAGTCCAAATTGAAAAATATATTAAAACCCCACAATACGTATCAATTTCTAATGTGTTTTCTATATGACGGAGGGGTATGTGGTTATTTTTTCTATTTTTTCGTGTTTGTTTATTATTGTTGTTGGGGGAGTTGGTTGGTTTTGTTTGGTTTTCTTTGAGTTGTCAGAATCTGCTTGGAGCATCATAAAATGAGAAGCTGGAGACTTTTTATGTTGATTATACACAATTCTGTGTATGTGAAGAGGGAAGTAGTTTAGTTTTGTTTTTACACAGAATGGTCTTCCAACTTTTTGACTAGGAATTGCTTTGATTTGAATGATGATATCCACTCGTGGATAAATTGGTCGGAGTATGGTAATGAACATGTGTGATTTGAACACCTTTCAAGCAATTTATGAATTGAAGTTTTCAATACAGGTGTGTATTATGATATGTAGCTGAAATAATTTGTATTCTGCTGCAAGATGGCATCAAATTCTCTGTTTGCAACTTCTGTGTTTTGCAGTAGCAACTGTTAAATTCCATGTCAATATCAATTTATTGTATTGCCAAGTAACACACTTCTTTTTCCTCATTTATGCCCTTGCAAAGACACAAAATACGATTCATAGATGAAAATAATCAACAGATTTCATGTTGGATTACTATTTTCAACAAATGCTTTCGCGTGCTCTTCAAGGCCACAACACACACAATCCCTGCCTGAACCTGGTTTTTCCCATCTGCCAGAGGAGAGACCAAGCCTGAAGACTATTAGAGCAACTTTTCTTCACCATTTTGACAAGTCTGTACTGCTGCTCTGTTCATTAAGTAGTTTAAAGTCTGTAGTGCAACATGCAATGTAAGAGTCTCTGTGGAACAAATAGCCTAAGTTGTGTGACTGACCCTATTGGCCAGTGTTTCCAGATCTTCCTGTTCCCTCTGCAAGCCTAACATTAGTTTGCTTCCCATCTTTTTGAACCACGCATTGTAATCTATTTAAAGTGCTCAGTGGGCAAATCTTCCAAGAGTCAGCTGCAAAGGCTAATTGCTTTCTCTACACAAATTAGGAAGAAAAAGAAATTATGTTTTAGTTTACACCACTTTTTTCATATATGTGTTGAAAATTAAAATGTTTGTCATCAGCAGAGTAGTGATGCTCTGGACTTACCTCTTATTAAGAGATAATAGCAAGGGACTAGATTCTGACTTGAGAGATTGCACCTAGTCTGCACTTCAGATAAATAGTGAAATCAGAAATTTTCAAGTCAACGTAATAATGGAGAAAGGTGAGAAAAGGCACCATTCAGAGCTGTCATTTTGGAAAAATATGCAGAGCACATATACCAATTTGTGCTACAGATTTAGTCTCTTCACTGCTATTTAGCTTCCTTGTTGCCTGTTGATTTTAGTGTGTGATTACAAGAAGGAGAGGAATTAGGTACCTGCTGAGCTACAGTCCAACATTACGGGACTTAATTTTTGATGTAAGAAGAAATTCGGATGCATCATTCTGTGACAGAAGGTGAACTGTGAGAGGAAATACTTGTGATCTTTAAAACAAGAATACCCCTTTTCATACTGAAGGCCATGCTTAAAGTACATTCTTGACTATTTTATGCTTTTGGTCTTCATTTTTGTCTCTTCAAGTCTTTCTATAGGTCTTGATGTCAGTGCCTTTTCCATTCTGTATTATGGTAGGGTTTTTCAAGTCTGATTTGCCTTGAATGTCATCCACATATATGGAGTTTAGAATTCTGAGGTTTAGAATTTCTTCTTTATTGTAAAAGAAAGGGAGTTTTGTTGACATGTAATACAATGGTGTTGAAAGCTTACTTTGGATTAAATGTGATAAATAAATCCTAATTTTATATGCATTTTGCATATCAAGTGTAAAGACTTGTAGAGACTCAACATCAGTTACTTTGAAGTCATTTGAGCAGTCTTGGTAGATGAACTGAACACATGGTTCCATGGTTTTAATAAGGGAAATGCAAGAAAATACAGAATAAAGAAGATGGGTTTACTTTTGACTCTAGCACAAGTGGAGCTACTGGATTATCTATAGTTCTTACATTGCAGAAACTATGAGAAGAATAGTTTGAGGACTCAAAAGTCACATGTAAGACCATAAAATTAAAATTTATGGAAATTGTGCTGTATCTGTCTGGGAACATTCTGGCAATTTTTTTCATGTTCTTTCTTCAATCTAGTTTCTGAGAGATCAAATAAAGATTTAGAGAACTTGATTTGTATGCAAGGAGATGGTTTATAATGTTACTGACCTTCTCTGACTTAGCAGACAAAACGTAATGTGATCCCTTGTCAGCTACAAAAATTCAAATGTATGTATGGGGAGACATCTTCTTTCTGTGCAAGGGCCAGCTGCAGTTTCCTGGGTTATGGAGGCTTTGCTGTGACTGGATGTCTTCCAAACACTATGTTCCGGGTGATGTACAGGAGGTTGGAAGTTGGTGTGGAAAGTATTGAATGACCTTCTCTTGTCCATCTCACATGTGGAGCTGGGTATGGGGACCTTTGGTGCTCCTCCAGGCCTCACACCCTACCTGTCCTTCGTCTTAACCCTGTAGAGACTGTTTGCTACCACACCACTGATGAATAGAGGTGAAAGTTAGATGTTATGAAGGTATATTTCTGTTTGCTTGTCTCTTCCTAGTGCCTTTTTTCCCCCCAACTGTTCTTGGGAAAAGCTGTAGAGAAGGTGCATTGCTGTTTGTGCTCCCTGTTGACAGTGTCAGGGGCTTTTTAAATCCAAATTATGGTGGTTCTTCTCTGTATTAGTTTCTAATGGCTAGAAATGAAGAAGAAAACTGTCTAGACTGTTAACTGTCTTACAGACAAGGACTTCACAAGTAGTGAATTATGTGCTCTGTAAAGGGAAGATTTAAAAGTCTCTCACTTCCTCTGTCAGTTTTCAGCATTTGGCATTAAAACAACTGTGTGGTAGCTATTGCAGGAAGGTTAGGCAGGTATTGCTGCTCTTCTTACAGTGAAAACAGAATCAAAAAGGGTTTTGTTAGCAAGCAAAAGGCTGAAAAATGAAAAGCAACTTGCTAGGAAAACACTAGGAAAGATAATGGATTTAATTTCGAGGAGTTTCAGGTGCTTCTCAGTACGTTGGCATATGACATATACCCTTACTGAAAGTAAAATAAAATTGGAAAAGTAGTATTAGCTTCCTACTGACTGCTTGGGTCCCAAGCTGTTTTATTGATATTGATTGTTTTTATCTTTCATTTACTTGAAGTGGTAGTATATTTAGAATAACCAGTACAATAGTTTTAAGGCTGAGAGAAAATCTACTGAAAATGATGTAATTTCTTTCCACTAAGTTTGTAATAAATTTTTACTTAACTAAATGAATTTAGATTACTTGTTTTCTCAAGGGAAAAATCTACTGCACTTTTAAATAATAAATACATGCTTAAAAACACACACAAATTTCTTACCAAATTTGTTTTGACACTGTAAAGTAGATCTCTTTTGTAGAATGAAATTCTCATAAATTGGCTTTGTCAGCTTCTAACTCATTTAAAACAAGCGACTTTATTCTTTTTATGTTGTTTTTGCTTTTTCATGTTAGTTTCAATTGCCTAGATTTTTAATTTTTCCTTGAGAACAAGGCAGTTGAATGTGTTTCAATGTGTTGAAATAAGGTATTTTCCTTTTTGCTCCGTTGGGTTGTTGTGGGTTTGGTTTTTTTTTGTTTTGGTTTTTGTTGTTGTTGTTTGTTTGTTTGTTTGTTTTGTTTTTGTTTTGTTTTGTTTGGGGTTTTTTTTGTTGTTTTGTTTTGTTTTTTTCCCAGAGCAGGCTAAATAAATCATGTGGGTTAGTAATATGTGTCTGTTGTTCTGACCAGAGAACTACTTTGCCTGTTGTGACATTTGAATCTTCTCTGAGAAAATTACTGAAAAAACTCCTTTGAATTATTTTTCTTTTTTTCCCTTCCTGCTGTCAGTATTAGTTTATGGCAGCCTAACCTAATTTCAGATATTTTACCACAAGCATTCTCACTGTTTTAAGTAGGGATTTAGCTGAGATGACTCTTGAAATTATAGGGCCAAGTTAGAGTAAGAGCCTAGTAAAGGGGGAAATCTTTATTTATGTGTATGTGTGAGAGTTTTTTAATATTGAATTTCTTTTCTTCTGGGTCAAGAAGGCAAAATACAATACACTTACTGTGGTCTTTACATTAAGGCTATTTAAAAAGTACTCACAAAATTAGATCTCTCTGTAGTCCCACAAATTTTAACATGTTCTTGCCTTTTTAATTGCTGTTAAAATTATTTGTTTTTAAGTAAAAGAATCAATGTAAATTATAACATGTTTCTTATAATCAGCTAATTGTCATGGCCTTTGTCTAAACCAAAGAATTTAGAAAGATTTTAATCATACCTGTTTCCAAATAAGTGCGATGTAAATACTAAATTAAGTAAAAAAAGTCTATAGGCAAAAAATATGTTTATATATTTTCCATGTAGGAAAATATTGATCAGGTTTTTTCTCTTTTCTTTTTCTAGCAATAACATTGATAAAATACCTTTGTCTTTTTTACTCAGCCATGTTTTCAGGTGATAGATTATGTTATGTCACTTTGATTCAAACATCTTATTTGTTTTTATTGCTGTATCTTAATACTTGAAGTAGAAATTTTCCATTTGTGATATCAAAGGTACCAAAAGATGCCCCCTTGACAATCAAAACTTTCTTTACAAACAAGATATGAGCCCTGCTTTTTTTGTCATTTCTTTTAATAATCAGCGAATCTTTGAAGTCAAAAAAATTTTTAGGTGAATGTCAAAGGGGGATGTTTATCCTTTTTCCTTTGCAATTCTTAGTTAAGGTTTACTTGCTGGAATTAATTTATTTTTCAGCCATTAAAAAAAAAATTCTTTTTTGGTGTCTATCACTCAGTACTTCAGTATGTTAGAACCAAAACGTGCTGGCAAACCCGGTAACATTTCCTCCTGGTAACATAATGCGTCTGAAAGAGGCCTGCTACTCTTTGATGTTAAATGCTTAGCTCACTGAAGAGTTGTCTGTGTGTCATGGTTTAGCCCATTCCCCTCAGTTTTAGAGTAGAAGATGGTTGATTCCAGGTGAAATTCCAGCTAAGTAGCCAATAGAGGACTTCTCTGACGTCTCCACGAATTACGTATTTAACACAAACCGGAAAAGAAGGGTGGTTGTGTGTGGGGCAGAAAGAAACTCAGAGCCATGATGTGAGTGAGGCAGCAGGGCCTCCCCAAGTGGGGGCCAAGCCCCCTCCTCCCTGGCCTTGGGCAATGTTGATTAATGGGCAATGTTGATTAATGGGCAATGTTGATCAATCTCTGGCTGGTGCTGTCAGCAGTGTGAAAAATAAGTTTGATAGCAAATATTGTAAAATCCTCCTATTGTTGTACCAATAATGTCCCAGTAAGTAGGATTTTGCAACAGTTGTAGCAAACTCACACCTACCTTTTTGTGTTTTTCATTATAACTAAGGAAGTTTTCTACTTTCTCTCCTGCATGTCATGTCATCACAGATAACTGAGTAGCCTTTCTCCTACAGTAACATCAACTTGCCCCCAAAAGCCAAGAGCTTATTATGCCTTCTCTGCTCTTGCAAGTTCTAGAAAAGAAAGTACTTTTTTTTTTTTTTAAGAAAAACACATATTTCTTGACTTGATGCCCAGAGCGCTGTAAACATTTGTAATTTTGTTTTCACTTAACAAAAATTAAAATGGCATTCTGCATTAGAAGTTGATACTGAACACATCCTCGTGGGAAGGCCACCTCTACCCTTGTACACAGCCTGGGAACTGTCCACTTCTGCCTCATAACAGATTTCCCAGTAAAGTGAGTAGAAAGTTCTTAAGAAGCTGAAATAAACAATAATGTCTAAATGTACTGCTGGTATACAGAGTAAATGTCTCAGTGAGCCTGAATGTCACAAAGACCTGGAAAGCCAATTTTAGAGCCGCTTTTTATTGTCTCTTTCTCTCCTGGCATTCTGAGCATTTTCTTTCCAGTTCATCCTCTGTTTCTCATTTACTTTTCCCTCCTGTGTTTTATTGCTTTTGAGAACTCCCAGCTGATCCTCCTGTGCTTCAGTTCCACTTCCTCTCACAACTACTTTCCAAAATAGGATCATTGAACAGTTAATGCTGGCACTTAGAATGAGTGAACAACCCAATTAGATTAACCGAGGGTAGGCAAATTTATATTTCAGACTTTTATTTTCTGCCAACTCAGGAAGACAAAAGAACATCAAACAGCTCCCAGGTTCTGCCAGGCATAGCAGTGCAACATATAATTGGGATCATAATGTCCGTGCTGGTGATGATGTCGCTGTTTTCTGTCTTTAGAGAATAAGGACATTTGCCATTTGCTGGTGAAGAATTAAATCGAAGAAATGAGATTATTTGACAGATTCTCCCTCTTAAATTTTGGTTGTGAACAAATGAAGGTGACTATTTAAACCTTCCTCGGAGAAAAAAAACTAGTAACCAGCCCTTCTGATCTGCCTTGTGGATGTTGACTAGTTCATCCATACCCATGGCTAGCTTCCAATGGATCAAGAATTTGCATTTTTGCTCCTGAGTAATACAGGACATTGGAAAGAGAACAGAGTCCTGGTGCTTGCTCTTAAAAGATAATAAAACATGAATAAAATTACATTTCTATTATTTAGCCAAGGTGGCTGATACAGAAGGAAGGTGACTTTTCCCTACCCAAAAGGTGTGGGTTTTTTTTTCTCCCTAGCCTTCCTGATCAACTTCCTATATTTCTGTAGGGTTTTGCAGCTGCACTACTGCAAATTTCTTTTTTAAAGCTTTAAGACAAAGTTGTTACGAAAGTGTTGGTAAAACACATTTATTTCTATATTTACTTGTATATCTATCTATCTAAATAAGATATATATTTATATGAATAAAACACACACATACCCCTCATCTCATTCAGAGATGAGTCCCACTGCCACACAAGTCACCATCATTACCTTTATTGGCTGCCATAACTTGTTTTCCGTTTCCCTCCTCCTCCTGACTAGTGATGCTAATTTTCAGGGATAGCCAGCGCACACAGACATAGACCAGTCTTCCAGAGGTTTTGCATTGAATGTAATGTGATCTTTCCATTGCTTCTTATTGGCAGATTAGAGGTATGTTGCCTTGATGTAATTCTGAGATGAGTTCTTACGTTTGACTGGTTTGTTTTCTCTTATTGTGTATCTTATTCTTGTCTTTCACCACCTTCCTTTAGTCACTCCCTCGGTGAAGGAGATGGAAGAAGTTATTTCTGCCTACAGCAGTCCCTCAAAAATGTAAAGTCAGTTTATTGCCTGGGATTTTTTAGGTGTCCTTTATTTCTGCATCAAGGACGTATATACAACCTTAACACAGACTGCTATTTTGTCAGGTTGCTAAACTCTATTTGATACTAATCTTGTGCCTTGTTTGCTCAGACTGGTTTGTGAGTAATCTCTAGGTTTAGCTCTGGTTTTGAGTCAAGAAGCTAGTTAGATTTTGACTTAAACACGTTCTCTATCACTGTAATCTGCATAAATTTCAGAATCAGCGGTCCTGAAAACATGTTTCCCATTGGAATTCTTCAGAGTTTATATATTTATATATTTATTTTTTTTTTTACAGGACAGGATGGTATGTGAGTCACAATTTCCCTTCCTACACCTTCTTAATTTAGTTTTTGAAAGGTGTCATTGAAATTTTTTTGCGATAATAATCTCTTACTGGCAAAGTATTTCATTCTTAGGAGTACTTCTGCAAGTTTGCATCACTTTATAAAGCCTAAACAGACCTTAACAAGCAATTGCACTAGATTTCCTATAAACTGATTTTTAATGGTTAATTTGTTTTGCTGTCAGTAAATTTCGAATGATAAATATATGTCAAGCATAAAGACAAGTTTCTGGTATTATTTTGTCAGTTGAAACAGTTTCACTTTGCTTTAGTAACTGTTTAAGAAAAGATGTCACTGTTTAATCACCATGAAAGAAGCCTTCCAACCTGCTGCTGATGCAGCATTAACAGGTATCCTGGCTTCTTTATTAAACTTGAAAAGTTTCACTAGAGCTTTATACCTGGGACAATATTTAATTCCTCAAAGCAATTGCTCCTTCCAATATTTCCACACCCTAGTTTAGTGTGGAATGAGTTTATTAACAAAGGTGTGCTGCTAATTTCTGATCTTTGTAATTTCTTTCTGTAGTCAGTGTAGAAAGAGGGAGCAAGAGACTGCCCTGTAGAGAACAAGATCAGCCCCCAAATGAGGCATTGCCTTCAAGATGAGTCTTTCCCTGTTGTCTGCAGAAGGTGGCTAAAGAACCTAAAATAGCTTGGGTGACTAGTCTGGATTCCTCACTCATTAGAGAGGCTTAATTATATCAACATGTTGGAGATTTTTCTGCGATATAAATTCACCTTCCATGTGCACAACCTTTTCATACTTATTTTCTAGCTTTTTAGCTTCTAGTCAAAATATCTGCTCCATGAATATCTCAATTAATGTAGGAATGTCACTGAAAACTGTTTCCAAATTTATTTTTGAGAAAAATGTAGCGATCGTTTGCAGGGAGGCAGTAAAATGCTACATAGCCTCTTACTGCATGTTGTTCATTTTAGGAGGAACTTGCAAGGAGGTTGGCACTCTTTTTATCTTACCCACCCAGTTGATAGTATTTGATTTAAAATAACCCCTGAAAGTGCCACTGAAAGCAAAACCTGGTTGGAACACATGAAGAACATGTCACATGTAGATCTATGTTCTGTATTACTTGATAAAGATCAGTCATCGCTTGCACATAATACCTGAATTTTCTACAATAAGCCAGGTATGATGTAGTTGTAATACAACATAACTAGATTTTACAGACTTGCTTTCATTTGTTCGATAAAAATATATGTATTCTTGTTTAGCTTACAAGGTTTTGCTTTTAATCATGGATTGTTTTTGTTCTCCCGATTCACTTAAAATTATCTGTCTTTTAAATACAAGCTAGGTTAAAAGCTTTCCTTACCAAAATGAGCATGCTATGATATATATTTTGAATTGCTAGTCTGTTTATTTCCCGTGTCAGAATCTGCTCCTTACAGAAATATATATATATATATAATTGAAGAACCCAAGGAAATATATCTTTTAGCATCAGAGTCTTTTTTGCCATTATTATGCTGACTCTTTAGTATTTTTTACTATTTTGTAGTTAAAAAAGGCTAGAATTTCTGGTTGAAAGTGTGATTTTGCCGAACTGTCATTTGTTTTTTTTTGTCTGCAGTTGGTAGTTTTTGCTTGCTTATGTTTTTTGTAATTCTCTGTCATGCTGCACTTTTACCTATGGATGTTTCCAGTCTTCTACATTTAACAGCTTTATTTTCATACACTTTTCCTGCCAAGTCAAGTTTATTTCTGAAAGTAACCTCACTGTATTCAGATTCAAATTTTTCATAAATAAATTTCATTTTCAGCTAATCCACGTTGATGTGATTTAGCTGCATGACTTAGTTCCTTATCATAACTCAGAAGACGTATGGTGCAGCTGATTTCATTGAGTGAAATTTCAGAAATTTCAAATCACTCAGAAATTTCAAACAGGCCATCAGTTTTAAGAGATGAGTCCAGAGAAACTTATGTTGTTGGAGCAAGCGGCTGTGCTGACATTAAATGGTTAATGAAACTGGGGGAACATTGCACGAGTTTTTCTATGAGGTTTTTCTGATATGGGGTATTTCTTTTTAGAAAAACCAGCTGTATAATTTCAGGGATATCAGAATGGATGAACCAAAATTAGTAACCTAGAGATTTTACAAAAAAGGAAGTTCACTGTCATTTTGAAACTATTTTTGTTTTCATTCTTTTGTTGTATAACAATGAAATATAGAAAGTGGAAATTAAGTAAGACTTTACAGCTAACCCAAAAAAAGATTTTATACACCATTGCAAATGTTGTTACTTTAGAGTCATCCAGAACAAGCTCAGGTTTTCTAATTCACCCTACAGATTCTGTCACTCAGTGTGTAGTTGATGATTTATTGTCCACTGATATTAAATGGAGACCAGTCACATTTCTCAGGAGAGGGTAAGAGAATGTCGTCTCAGCTATCCTGGAAAAGAACTAGAAGGCATGAAAATAGTGCCTTTGAGTTGAAAGATGCAAATGGAAGTATGCTGTTTTCACAGAATCACAAAATATGCTGAGTGGGAAGGGGCCCACAAGGATCGAGTCCAACTCCTAGCCCTGCATAGGACCATCCCTGAGAGTCACATCATGTGCCTGAGATCATCCAAACACTTGAATTCTGTCAGGATTGGTGCTGTGACCACTTTCCTGGGGAGCCTCTTCCAGTGCCCAACCACCCTCTGGGTGAAGAACCTCTTCCTAATATCAAATCCAAATGTCCCCTGACATAACTTCAGGCATTCCGCTAAGATTCTGTCACTGGTCACCACAGAGAAGAGATCAGAGCCTGACCCTCTTCTTCCCCTCATGAGGAAGTTGTAACTGCAGTGAGGTCTCCCTTCAATCTCTTCTTCAGGCTGAACACACCAAGTAAATGACCTCAGCCACTCCTCACACAGCTTCCCCTCAAGGCCCTGCACCTTCTTCGTTGCCCTCCTTTAGACACTCTCTTATAGTGTAATATCTTTCTTACATTGTGGCACCCAAAACTGCACTAAATATTCAAGGTGAGGCTGCCCCAGTGCAGAGCAGAGCAGGACAATAGCCTCCCTCAACCTTTGCCTGATGCCCTCAGGACACAGGGTTGGCCCTCCTGGCTGCCAGGGCACTGCTGACTCATGTTCAACTTGCCACTGAACAGGACCCCCAGGTCCCTTTCCCCAGCACTGCTTTCCAGCATCTCATTCCCCAGTTCTGTACATACCTCCTGGGTTGCCTCGTCCCAGGTGCAGAATCCTCCACTTGCGTTTTTGAACTTCACATGGTTGATGACTGCCCAGTCCTCTAATTTGTCAAGGTCTCTCCGCAGGGCCTCCCTGCCTTCGAGGGAATGAACAGCTCCTCCCAGTTTTGTGTCATCTGCAAATCTGCTTAGTATTCCTTCCAGTCCTGCATCCAAGTCATTTATGAAGATGTAGAAGAGCACAGGGCCCAACATGGAGCCCTGTGGAACCCCACTAGTGACAGGTCACCACTCTGATGTTATGCCATTCATTATTACCCTCTGTGCTTGACCTGTGAGCCAACTGCTCACCCACCTCATGATGTGTTTATCCAGCTGTGTGCTGGACATTTTGTCTGGAAGAATCCTGTGAGACAGTATCAAAAGCTTTACTGAAATCCAAATAAGGGTTACATCAACTCACTTTCCTTCATCATCTAGGTGTCTTACCTTTTCACAAAAGGAAATCAGGTTTGAAAAGCAAGACTTTACTCTCATGAAGCCCTGTCACTCACTTGTGACCGATGACAATGTTGTCTTTCAGGTCTTCTTCAATACCTCCCAGCATAATTTTCTCCATAACTCTACCAGGCACTGAAATGAGACTGACAGGCCTGTAGTTTCCAGGGTCCTCCTTCTTGAAAACTGGAACAAGGTTCTCCAGCTTCCAGTCAGCTGGGACCTCTCTGGATTCCCAAGGCTGCTTAAAAATCTTTGAGAGAGGTTGTGCAATGACATCAGCCAGCTCTTTGCGTATTCTTGGATGAATCCCATCAGGTCCCATAGAATTGTGGGTGGACCGGCTGGAGCTGGAGCAGCAGATCCCTCACAATTTCAGGGTCAACTGGGAGTTGATCGTTCTCACAGTCTTGGTCCTCCATCTCAGGGCACTGTGACTCCCTCAGTCCATCATCCGTGTTGAAGACAGAGGCAAAGAATGTATTAAACATCTCTGCCTTGTCTCTGTCCCTGTTTGTGGGGTTTTAAAGAGTTCTACTTCTGTCACCATGTAATTAGCATGCAAAAAAAAGGATATGGTTGAAAAAATGGACTCTGTCTTGGTTCTAATCACAGTGCAGTCTGACTGACAAGTAACATCCCTTTGGTCACATGCTGGGCAGTTATTCACTGACCTTAATGACTGCAGGGAGCAAAACTGATTCTATTTTAAAGCCTTGGCTCTAGCTTATGAAAGTGAAATAATTTTATCTTCAAACTATTGGTTCAGTAAAGCATATCAAGTTATAGGTAGTCTCTTTGGAGGTTTCTTTCATTTTAGGAAATAACTCAAGTGGGAACTGTCATGATGAGATAGAACTATTAGTTCCTTTGATGTAATTCATGAACTTGGAGAAAAGTCTTCTAAAGTAATTTATAAAACTCATTGAATCTGAAGATTATTGCCCAGTGTTGCATTGCAGGAGTAGAGATGAGGTTTGATATTTCATTTAGATGTATCCAGAAGTGGCTGTGTGTTTCTCTAGCTTACTGTTACTTTATTAAGGTATCTACAAAGGTGCTGGGCTGCATGTTTTCAGCTACTAGTGTGCATTTCCTTGCAAACTCTCTTCAAGCTTTTCCATTTTAATCTCTTAAGTCTTCATGTGGATCTTGATATTAGGAAAATTTACTTCCATTCCCAAGTTTCACAGTGGTGGTGTAATCCAGTCCTTTGTTCTGCTTTTAGTTTGTCCCTAAATAAAATGTAGAGATGCTTCATTTTTTTTTTTCCTTTTAATCAATTTTTCTGATTATTAATTCTTATGAATTAATGGCTCTGGTTCCTCAGGTATACTGTGTCACTTTCTTTTCTTAGGAATTTGTTGAAATTCCCCTTGTTTCCTCAAGAATATTCAGATGTCTGCCTTTCCCCTTCTTTGGGCATGGAATTTACTTTATCCTAGTATCATTGATACTGCACTTTGACCTCCTCTTGCTTGGATGGTTATGCTGACCTTTTTCCATTTTCATATTTTTCTGCAGTAGAATTTCTTGGGGGGTTGTGTATTTTTAGTTCTAAGTTTGTTTGTTACATCCAGATCAGTTCAACTTTTTTTTGAAAGTTGTCATGGGTTCAGGTGGCTGGGTTTTTGGTAGTACGGGGGCCACAGACGTCACTTCAGTTGGAAACTGCTAGAAGTTTCACTGTCCTATGAGGAGCCAATGATAGCCAGCTCCAGGAGGGATTTCCTGTCAAAGCAGAGCCAGTGATATGTGCTTCTGTGATAGCATATTTAAGAACAGAGGAAGAGAAGGATTAGTGGCGCAGAAGAAATTCCACCCCGGAGAAGAGCAGAGGAGAACAAGCAGACTCCAAGGTCAGAGCAGAGGGGGCGTGGGGGAGAAGGGCCCAGGTGCCCGCTCTCCCCCTCCAGCAGGGGAAGGACTGAGAGCTGAGGCCCCTGCTGCCTGTGGAAGACCACTGGGGTGCAGAGACCCCCTGCAGCCCATGCTGGAGCCGGTAGATGCCTGAGGAGAGTGTGACCCCATGGGAGGCTTAAGATGGAGCAGGGTCCTGCAGGAGACCTGTGGCCCATGGAGAGAGAAGCCCACATTGGAGCAAGTTTTCCTGGGTAGGACTTGTGGCCCCTGTAGGGGACCCACGTCAGTGCAACATATCTGTGAAGGACTGCACCCCATGGAGGAGGGGTGGACTCACACTGGAGGGGTCTGTCAAGGACTGTCTTCCGTGGGAGGGACCCCATGGGAACAGGGGAAGGACTCAGAACTGAGCTATGACCCCCCTATAACCCATGGTGAAGGCTATGGTGAAGCAAGTTGTCCCCTTGCAGCCCATAGAAGACCACTGGGGTGCAGAGACTCCCCTGCACCCCCATGGAGAAGTGACCCATAGAAATGCAGATTGAGAAGAGCTGCTGTCCAAGAGATGGACTCACTTTAACCAGCAGTAGAAGCAACAACTGGCTGCAGCCCCCCCTTCCCCGTCCCCCTGCAC
>VXAY01001956.1:1440648-1502520 GCA_013399855.1 Oxyruncus cristatus | reverse complement strand
GAGAAGGTGTTGTGTTTTAAGACTGTTTTATTCTTTTACTCTTTAACTCTTATTCTGTTAGCAATGAATCTAGCTTTTAGTTCGTTAGAAATAAATTTAAGTTCTACCCCCACGCGAGTTTCCCAGTTCTTCTCTCTACTCAGGAATCCTCAGTGGTTTTTTTCTCTCCTCTCTAGAGCTGCAGAGGGAGGGGGAACGTAGCAGCTTTTGGTGGGTATTTGAAATCCAGCCAGGGTCAAAACCACTACAAAAGTGCACCTCAGTGGAACATAATTAAGTCCTATGTGTGATAATAATTTCTGTCAATACATACTGTCTCGTGCATACTACTTGCGTCAGCAATTTAATTTTGATATTTTATAGCTACCAAGTAATTAAGTAATTAATTCCTTTAGAATACAACATGTAGTTCTAATTCCCATTTTCAAATGAAAAGAAAACAGGAAAAAAATTTACCAAAAAAAAAAAAAAAATCTATAAGAACTATTTCAGGTTATCTGGGACAGATTAGAGTATCTTGAACCAGACATCAGAAATCCATTCTTAAAATTATGAAGTTATGAAATGTGTTACTAAATTGTAAACGTCTGTGTGTTCCATGCCCTTCTATTGAAATACAGGGTGGGGAGACATGGTCAGATTTCTACAAGAGGAGTTTTCACATTTTCTGGTTTTATTTTGTTTTCAATGATTCTATACTGAATAAGAATGTGGTGATAGAGGATTTCTAAACTGTACATTTGTTCAGCTGAGGATTATTCTTTTCATGTTAGGGAGATCCTTTTATGTATTACAGGAAAGAGAAGAAAATATATCATGATATACAAGAAAAACGTACCAGACTTTTGCGTTATCTATAGATAATGAATAAAAAACGTCGCTAGCTATTCCATTTTCTATTTCAATTGTTTTTGAGCGTTCATTTATAAGAAGCTTTCAGTCCCATTTGGCTGACAAATGCTGATGTCTGAATCTTGATGTAATCGGCATCTTCTCCTCATACTAAATCATTCATGAATATTGCACTACTTTTAGACTCTTTATTCTGTCAATGACTTTGTAGTAAAAATAGAAATAGAGCTTTTTGATTTCAGTCATGCATTCGTAGTTGATGCAGATCATTAGCTTTTTTAAATGCATAACTCATGGATCCTAGTTTTACAGTCATCAGGCTTTTACTCTGTTGGTAGTGTTTGTGCTCTTATTTTAAAGGAATAATTAAATTGCCTTTTTTGGTACTGCATGGAATAAATAATCCTACCACAGTAGATACATACCTGTAAAACAGGGGTAGTTGTATTGGAGATCTCCAGGAAGAAAGAAGATTATAAGCTACAAACATAAGCAATTAAAAGAATCAGCGTTATTCAACTTATAGAGGAAAAAAAGGTAGTATGTTTTAATGTTAAGCACCATAGGGGAAAAAGGAAAACAAGAACTGTCTCCCTTATGTGACCTTTAATTAAGAAAAAGTGAATTTGTGTTTATAACTAGCAATAAGTATTTAATGCTTCACGATGTGCTGTGTAAGAGCTACAGAGCTAAAAGTTGGGGAAAATGTCAACCAGAAGAAAATTTGCTGCTGCAAGTAAGCCAGTTGTGGTGCACAATTGTTTCTGCAGAACAAGCAAAGGCGGAAAAATACACTGAGTATAGTAGTGCATGCGTCTTTATTTAAAAATAATGATAATTAGAAAAGGTGCTTTAAAGGCAAAGAGTTTGCATTAGCAGCAGTGATCTTTATTAACTTGAATCAGGCTGAGAAGCTGGAAAAAATCTCATTTGTACCAAACATTTATGATATTCAATAAACCCTTTTGTGTCGTGAAAAGCTTCATTACAAATATGGTGCATCTTCTGCCTTATTTTTTTATAGAGGTTTGCCCTTTTCAGCATTGCAGAAGCTTTAAAAATTAAGCAATCTTCACTACTTGGGCTTTGTATTGAATCTCTGTGAGAATGACACTACTTGTAAAATATTGCTCTGGAATGACTTAACAGGGATTGCCTTAAAGTCAGTTGATAAAAGTAAGTAGATAAAGACAGGAACAGTTAGGTATCTACAAAATCTCACCAGAGTGTGGCAATATGTAAAGTTTTAGTTTGAGGTCAATTAGCTTTTAGATATCAAAAGCATTTTGTCCTTTTCCAGTGTTAAACCACTTACCATGATTGTTTGTGTGGAAAATGGAACATGTTTGATTTCTTTTTTAAACGTATGTTTACTGCTAAATGAGTTTAAAATGCAAGTCAAGAAATGAAAATGCTTATATAGCAAGAAAAACAGAATTTAGATTATGTTGCAGGTTTTTGCTCTTGAAGAACAGGCAGCTGCTCCTTAGTGATTTCTCTTTTTATAGAATTGAAAGAGAAGAGATGAGCAAACTCTAATGGAAAATCCTTAATTTGAATGGTATGAGAGTGTCTTTCACAGCAGAGGAAGCAAATTGTTGTATGAACTGTGTTTATTTTACTCAACATTTCTTTGATGAGACTTGCCCTTCATTTCAATTTTTGTAGAACATTAACACAACACTTAGCTCCTACAGAAAAGTCTGTAATAAGTGATGGTAGTCACTTATTTCTGGGCTCAGAAGTGAGCTGTTAGGATCTGTTAGGGCAATGGAAGGGCTTCACTTGGCTTTGGCTAAGGGCTTTGTACAGGACCTGGGAGTGGGAGGCCTGTGTTATAGAGTGTTTCAGGAATTAATAACCACAGGGATATGGCCGAAAGATAAGAGCACTGTTGTTTTCTGGAAACTTCTCTCTCCAGTTTTCTTTGTTCTATGTTGAGGGTCTGTAGCTCACAGCTATAGTGCTGTCTTACAGTGTAAGATGAAGTTCGGGGAAAAAAGAACTTCAGCTGTTTGATGCTGGATTGTATGGTTGAAGGGTTTTTTTTGGTGTTTTTTTTTTTTTTTTCTCTTTTCATTTTTTTCCCCTGTGGACATGTAGAGTATGGGAGAAGGGTCATATAAGGAATGATCTTTTTTATTTGATTTTCTTTTTTTTTTTTAATTGTACCCTTGAAAGACCAGTGGTCTGGATGATTGGACAATGCAGTGGATTGACACTGTCTGAGCAGTAGATCCCAGAGGATTTGTGATAAGTGGCACAGGGTCTAGTTGAAGGCCTGTCACTAGTGGTGTCCTCTAAGGTTCCATACTGGGCCCAGTGTTGGTTTTCCTGCTCCTCCACTTTCTTTGTTACTACCTTCTCCACTATTTTTTTTTTCATAGCTCCTTTGCAAACCCATTTGCATCTCTCCTTGGTGTATTAAGTATCATATTGTGGGAATCATTCCACGATTTTGATAATTTTTTGCAGAGTTTTTTTGTACCGACTTTGTTTCTACTGTCTCATTTTTGAAGTGGAGTAAGGAAAAGAGAACTGGAATCAGTCAGTATTCCAGCTGAGGTGACATCATGGACGTAAATACACTGTCATGAGGATGTCCTCTGTTTTATACTATGATCTTTCTAGAAATTCTTAATATTCTGTTGAAAGGTTTGGCTACCAGGAAACACTAATATGATGTCTGCAGAGGCTTACCTGTCATAACCTTACAATGATTAATGTTTTAGAGCACCTCTCTGTATACACCTAATTAGAGCTGCAGGTCTTGTTTGATTTTACTACATGGATGTGGTTTCCCATGAAAAAATACTATCAATGTATAGGTATACTGCACTTAAAGTGTCCACCTTAACCTAAAAATATTTGACACCATTTATTGTTTTACATGGACAAAGAAATCTCTGGGGAAAGAGTGATTATTTATCAATTTCATAAATTCTTTAGAGATCTGAAAATACTGATAGGAAAGTGTTTCCAATGTAGATTATGATGTTATATGAAATGTGGCATTTTAAATTTATTAGCAAATAAGGTAGCAAAAAAATTCCCCCTAAATCTGATATAGATCTCTGCAGCTAATAAGCAGTTACTAGCACAGATGTTCTCACCTGTTGCAATCTTGACTTTGAAGCTGACAGCTCAAAAATATGTGTAACTCTGAATACAAGTGTTAATAACAACCGAGACAGTAAAATGTAATTATTGCATGTTATTATACTATCACCTGTGCAGCTGCGAGGCGTAGACTGAATATTCTGCCACGTTCAATTAGAACAAGATAAAAGTAGCATTGAAGAACCGAGTCAGTTAAATGAGAATTCAAATCACTGCATCTGCAGTAGAAATTGTAAAGTCATCCCACATCCCCGCCAACAAGACACGTTTCAAGACTAGCAAAGCATGATTTCTTATTTTTTCTCGACTAGGTAGTTTGGATGATATCTTAGGGGAGTGTTTGGCTTGTCAGGCATTTGTACGATTTCTTACTGCTCCTTGAGAAGTGATAGTCCCAGGCAGCGTTGTGTTCTGGCAAATAAAGGAGAAGAAAACTGTCTTCTCAACATGTTACCAACACCGGCCGCTTGCATGTGTCTCGGTGCTTGCCGTACTTTTCAATTCCTTATCCAGTCTTTAACAAGTATTCCAAGCAGCATCTACCTGCTCATTTTAATACATTTTTTCATTGCAAATGTTCCTGTGGGGCTGTAGCACCTTTTGTTTTAAATCATAGAGGAGTGATATTGTCTTGACTTCTGTTCTAGAAAAGAAATTAGTTACGGTGATGGTTGATCACCCTTTATTGGTAAGAATTTGTTTTATACCAATGTTAAGACTTTTACCTTTATCTTGTAAAGGTAAAGAACACACTAATGCTGTGATCATTGTTTCTGTGATCAAACAACCACTGGAGTCACAGTAGTTTATGAGGTTTAAGAGTTCAGAAGAGAGAATTTAAAAGTTGCTTAGAACTCCAAAATTTTAGCCATATGTCAGATGACATTTTCTGTATTATCTGTCTTTGACTAAATTGATTTCTGATAACTTATTCCATCTAAACCTCTATTTTAACTTAAAACACTGCCTAGAAGGTCTTTATGGGCAAAAAAATTAATGCATTTCTCCTATCATGACTTAGACTTGCCTCCTGTGTGTCACAAACTGTTTAATCCAGTAATGCTTGTAACATGTCTATAGCTTCTGTATTAAGAATGTACCTACTGATTTATAAATTGAGAACAGTTAACTAATTAGCCTTCCCTTTGGTATGAGCCAGCAAGTTTCTGACTTGTTGATGTAGAGTTACCATCTGACAACCCCTCACTTTTGTGGGATTCGCAGACTAGTTGAGGCTGAAAGGCACCTCTGCAGATTGTCTAGTCCGACCCATCTGCTCAAGCAGGTCACATATTGATGATTGCCTGTGTCCAGACAGCTTTGGTATATCCACCTTCCTAGTAAAAAGAAGTGTTTCCTGATGTTCAGACAGCACCTCCTATGTTTCCATTTGTGTAGATTGCCCCTTGTCCTGACGCTGGGCACCACTGGGAACAGTCTGCCTTACTCTTTTTCATTCCTTTTAATCGGGTATTTCTACACATTCGTAAGATCCTCCTCAAGTCTTCTCTTTTCCAGATTGAACAGTCCCAGCTCTGTCAGCCTTTTTTCATAGGAGGGGTGCTCCAGTCCCCTTATTGTTTTTGTTGCCCTTTACTGGACTCATTCACCAAAGTCCCTATCTTTCTTGCAGCCCACTTTCTTCAGAATTGTTAATTTATTTTCATTCTATTATTTGACATTTAAGTGGCATATTCTAACAAGTCCTCTTTCATATTACCTATTGCTTATTGCAAACATAATTATAGAGTCTATACTAGAATTACTTTGATCCTGACTGATGCATAAAGTTGAAGTCTCCTTTATACAGTTCTATAAATGCACATCAAGTAAAATGGAAAAGTACTGCTCTTATAACTGGGTCCTCATGTCAACCAAACCACAGCAATCCAGACTTGAAACTCAAAATGTTTTTTAGTTGCTGTAAACAAAGAAATTGGACAACTACACCCAATTAATATCAACTGAAAGGAAACCACTGTCCTATGTAAGACAAGGCAACAGTTCTTGATTTTATTACAAAATACTTCCCAACTAAGGAATTTTTTTTTATCCCTCCCATTCTTTAAGCTGTGACCTAGAAAACAGCACCTATAACCCCACCGACAGCACAACAACCCTCACTCCAGCCCTCCTCCCTCTGATTCCCACTGTTAGTGCTCATTGCACAGCTGGATATCGCTGCCTAGGTCCAACGCACCTTCCTTCAGCTTTAAGTTTTTCTTTTGTGTTTAATGCTCAAGAAAATGTATGTATTCAAAATATAAACAGCAGCAATCACTTAAAAGAATTAAAAAAATTATTTATAACGTGACTACAATTTTACATGCTTCAGAGAGGAATAAATGTAAACCCTAAATAAAAATTTGCAAACCCCTAAATTTCAGGCCATAATATGTCACTAGCTGGAATGAATTTTTTTTTTTTTTTTTAATTAAAATAGACTTCACCTTTTTTGGGCAGGAGACTAATTTCTTGGATGTTTTAATCTATTTTGCCTTTTTAAATTTATTTGTCTTACCTACTGTTCTAGTTGATAAAAACAGAATGAATGCTGAAAGGAAAATTATATTTCGGAAATGTATGTCTTAGATGCAATATTGAATAAAATCTGACACATTGAATATAGAGATCTTGTTAATTGGAGAGTGGTTTTTGGAGATGGAGCACTGACAGAGACTTAAAATGCACTGTTTATCTTGTGCCATGTCCTCAGTTTAGAAATTAAATAACCTTAATTTTGACCTTCAGGACAGAATACGCCATGTGTAACAGATGGAACGTTGAGGTACAATTCACAGTGGATTTCCTCTTATCACTGTGGAAAAATTTGAAAGATGATCTCTGTAAATACTACTTTGTTATTGTCACTTTTTGAAACTTCCTTCTTTCAGTTAATAGAGTTAGGATGACACTTATTAATATGTCTAGTGTTTGCTTTTTATTTACAGCCTTGCTGACAGTGTCCTAGAGAGTGATTTATTCTGATCAGCTGCCACCAGGACCATACCATAAGTAGTGATGTAAAATAAAATAGAAACTAGTTTCAGACACTGTATTAACTTAAGAAATAGGTGCAGAGTATTCTCTTCTGTTTCTACAAAGTAACTGCTAGTCTTATAGCTGCTGCATGTCCTACAGTCCAGACCAACCTAGTCAACCTGGTCCTTCTAGAGCAATGGAATGCCATAACTTTTCTGAGAATCCCTGCAGCCTACATGATATGTCTAAAATAGCTGGCAGGTGGAAAGGTCTTAAACTACTTGAAATTTTGTATCTAAAACCTCTGTGGATCTACAACCCGTTACTGAAATCAAAAGGGCTAAAATGTTGTAATACTGATAATAGATGCTGAATTGTTTACAAGTATCCTTAATAACTAAACAACTTCATTCTGCATGAAGAACACTTCTGATGACTGTATTTTACAAAAATGTTTCAGAGAAAGAAAAATAAAGGTAATTGCAGAATGACTACATCCAGAGGGATAGAAGGGTGGTGCTTTCAACATCAACTACCCTTAAGCAGAGATGGCTAAGGAAAAAAAAGTATCTAGATTTACCTAAGTGAAGTATTAAAGAGAGAAGTATAATCAATGAAAAAAAATGGCAAATTAGCAAATTCACAAGTAGAATGGAAGGTTATTTTATGACTGCTGTTTTTGTCCCCTGCGACTAGAGACAATCCATCCAGAAGACTGTAACTCTATGTTTCATGAAGTTCCCTGTGGCCATTTCCCTGGAGACCTGCCTGCCACTTTTTCTTGCACTGCTGTTCCCTTTCCACACCAGCTGTGTCCTGGCAGCTCATCTTTCTGTCAATGAGATTTCCCCAGCTATGGATTCCACTGAGCCACAGTGTCTGCTCTGTTTGTTTTGGTTTGGATTTTTTTGTTTATATCTTGTAAGTTTTACTTTTCTGTTTTTTCTTCTTGGTGCAGGACAAAAAGAGGTTACAAAACTTAATGACTTCCTTCTGCATCTTAATTCCACCTTTTTTTTTTTTTTTTTAAATACTCTTTGACCTTGTCACCTTGGAGGTCTAGAATTTTTAGGAATACTGTGACTTCAGTTCATTCTAGTGGAGGGAGTGGCAGAGATACTTTGCTGAATGTCAGCATGCAGCTTTCCCCACAAATTATTTCCTATTGAGAGGCAGGCTAAATGAGCTCAGTGTTGCACTGGGATGGTTTCAGGGTGCTGGGGGCCTGAACTAGAACTGCAGCCTGAGTTGACAGTTCTTAGTTCTGTGCTCTTCTGCCTGCTGCCCGCACTTAGGGTAATGAGGTGTATCAATTACGTTATACTCCCGGTTTTGTGCATGTAAGAACGGCTATTTCCCACACAAACATGCACATGAATCAGATTTAAATCTGTGTTAACAACACTTGTGTGGCAGGCAGTATAAATCTGAGTCCTTGCTCACATTTATTTTACTTTTTTTCAGTCCAATCACATTATATTTCCCTATCTCTTTTCACAGTTACTGTTTATTTTAGCATCACAGCAATTCCATGGTGTCTTTCTTAAAACTGAAATATACTCATGTTTTTACTGTGTATATACTAGCATCTCTTAATTGTTCTAACAGCAAGGAAGGAATTTCATGGAGACTAGATATTTCCATGTAAGCTTTGAAATAGTCTATTTAGACAGAAAAGAGGATTGGCAACCTTTGCAATGTATCAGTTTTGGGAGACTTTTGAGTATCTGCAGTGCAACAGGGAATTTATTAGTGTGGCCATTTATTAGTGGCTGTATCTTTATATCTGATAATGCTGTCATGTTACATGATAGATACCTCAGCAAAACGAATGCTAGGCAGATATGAGTCCTTTCAGTTGCATAAAGGTAGCTAATGCAATATCTAGCCTTTCCTCTCATTTTGGGAGAAAGTATCTCTACATGAGCCAGAATTGTTACCTCTCTCCCAGAATTTTCTAATAATGAATCTGTCTAATTTCTCAGAGAAGATGCTTCTAATAAATAACATTTTCATTGCAGTGAAGGAAAGGAAGTAGCAATTTTTCTTGGCTAGTCTTGCCTTGAAACTCAAAGACTCCTTATCACAAGCCATTTGATTTGAAGAAAATATGAAGTGTGCTCTAGATAAAATACATTCTTTGAAGTTCACAATTTTCTGAGGTGGTTTCCAGAAAATTTCCTGAGTGGTTTTTGGAAATCTGTTCTGCCCCGTAATAACCAGATATTTCTTAGTCTTTGTGATTCAAAAATACTGAGTTTCATCACATCCTAGAGAATCTCCAGAGTTCACCAGAACTGATCTTTTTGCAGCACATGTACAGTATTTTTTTCCCCTAAGACTCCATGAAATAACTTAGTCAGAAACGGGAAGATGTCTAAGTATCTATTCCTCATGTTCCTGTCTAAACTTATTAGCTGATTTTATTCTTGAGTATACAATTCTCAAAGATGTACAGCACTCCAGAAAAAGAGAATGTGAAGAAATTTCCTTTCATGATGAATGAAGTATTTTTAAGAATTGCAATTCTTTATGCTGCTTTGGAAAACAATTCAACTGAAATTGAAAATAATTTGATTTCTGAAGCTTTAGAGTTCACCTGGTCTTCCACTGAATGATATTGTAACCAAGACCATCATGTTTTTCTTAAATCAGTTTAAAAATACTGTGCATTTTTCCTGTGATCTTAGGTATAAGAAAGTAGTGTAAAGTACTATAAATAGTATAAATTTAAATAAAATATTTGCCTAATCAGTGTGCCTATTGAGAGATGATTAATCTGTAGCCTTACAGGTGCATACAAAGAAAGATGTTAAGTAAGGTCCTTTAAACTATAATGAAAAATAAAAGTACCTAGTGTCTAGAAAGTAGCTTTAGCAAATTAGAAATTAGATACAAATACTTAGAAGAAACCAAGCAGCCCAGGATGCCATCAATTGCATTTGCTGCAAAGGTATGATTATCTTCAATAAACAGGGAAATACTGTTTAGCTGGTTTGAAATCCTGAGTTATTTTTTCCTAAAAATCTAGATTTTATCTGCTGAAGTACTGATGCCACCAAGATGGACAGGCTGCAAGTTGCACCATAAGTAGTTAAGTTTGCAGGACACATGTACAATGATTTAATAGTAAACTATTGTTTGAGTGTGTAGCCACTTGACAGGGTCTTCTGAAATACAGTATCTGCACAGAATAAAACTCAGGTGAGTAGATGCATTTAATCTTTATATTTTTTTCTAGCTACACAGGCTTGTTTGGATTGAAATACAGATTCTGAATTAAATAGTAAAATGAGTTTAGGAATAGTGTTTTAAAGTCCTTATCATGATAGATTAGTTCAGGCACTTCAAAAATAACACTTGAATAGCAAGAGGGTACAGCAATGCCCTCATCGGTTTTCAGTTGACATATCAAAATCTGTTGCAGTGAGCAAAACCTGATCATGGATGGCCTTGGTAAACAAGGAGAGGATATTGTAAAGAAACAGCTTGGGTGGGGGAAGGAGAAGTGGAAAATCAAGTCTTTCAAACCAGCTCTGTAGCACTATTGGCAATCAGGTTGTCACTAAAGGACAAGTATAATATTTATGATTAAAAAGAAGTTAAAAATCATTTTTGTCTAATTAACCAATATTCAAAAGTCTTATAGGAAAATAGAAAATTTGCATATTGAGTTAAGATAATCTTGGGGAAAAAAGTATTAGGAAAGGAATAAATAAATCTCTAAATTTGAAAGTATGTTAGTTTAGATTAGATATTAGGAAGAAATTCTTCACTTTGGGGGTGGTGAGGCACTGGAACATGTTGCCCAGAGTTGTGGATGGCCCATCCTTGGAAGTGTTTAAGGCCAGGTTGGCTGGGGCTTTGAGCAACCTGATCTAATGGCAAGTGTCTCTGCTGTCCAGGTTTTGGCCAACGACTGGGTTAATTTTTTGCTGTAGCCAAGAGGAGGTGTGGCTGAGCGTGGGGCCAGACCCTAATTTTGCTCCATACCACCTCACATCATCGCCAGGGATGAGGGAAAAGGATTCTGGCTTCCATGGAGAAGGGTGTTCCAGAAGTATTTTGATTTATGTGTAAATAGTTTCTTTGTCTTATATCTTGTGTTATTATTGTTGTTGCTCTTATTGTTCCTTTTCTTATCTCGTTGTTATTTCCAGTAAATTGTTATTATCTCAACCTGTGATCTCTGCCTTTTGTGCTTTCAGTTGGAGGGGGAGGGCATGAGCACCTTGTGGTCTTTTTAGTGGGAATACTAAATTCGGGAATATCATTCCTAAACCAGAACACCTGCCAGAGGTTGGAATTAGATGATCTTCAAGGTCCCTTCCAATCTAAGCCATTATATGATTGTATGTCTCTTAAATTACAGCTCTACACTCAGTTAATAAGCTAGTAGTTAAATATTGAACAGAATATTACTTCAGAGTCTGAGCTGCTGCAGTAACAACTCACCTTTTTCCTGCACCTTCACAACTTCTGATGAGGGTCATATGTATTTTTGGTTGCTCCTTCTGTCAAGTTCTTACTAAAGGCACTTACTCTGAGAGGAGATGATGCAGATCTATCGAACAGTGTGCTAGAGGCAGCACTATATGCCCTGTGCTCCTATCACCATGGCAGGAGATCTGCTTTCAGCTTGTGCTGCTGTTATCCAGATACAGCATTCAGCATCTCCGTTCTTGTCCGGGGAGGACAAGGAGCATTCTGGATGACTCTGATGAAATGATTGTTTCTTTCTTTATCAAAGGTGACAGTGTATACAGGTACAGGGGTACATTTCTCAGGGAAATCACGTCATAATGATTTTCTAATCTCTTCTGTTCTTGCCACAGTGGCAGAAGGTAGCAGAAACAGCTGCTTTGTGAGTGCTTCTTGTCATTAATCTTCAGTCAAGGTCTCTCAGTCTTTCTGAAATTGTCTTGAAATCTGTTGCAGTGGAAAGGCAAGACTCCTGGAGATAGATAACCTGCCTAAATCTGTTTCTTATATAAATTTTGCAGTCCTGTGTGAAGTTGTTTGTCTGTCATGATTTATTGTTTATAAATGTGATTTCAATGGAAATCTATTAGTACTTTAATCCTGTAAAGTGAATATTTCATTATTTTACTATGAAATTAGGTTTATAAGATCACATTTTGTCCACTTTGTTCTCAAAGTCACCGGTAACACCCTTGCTTAAATCATGAAGGATTCACAATATGACTAGAGATCTACAGGAGAAAAAGTAGGCATATTTTTCTTCAGTCTTCTCAGGGACATGTATCAGAGGCTTCATAGACTCCATCAGCACACTGAGTGTTTAGCCATGATGTAGCACAAAGTGCAGGCATATGGTGGCCTTCAGTGCTTAGAGTTGTTGTATTTCAATGATTGGGGGTTGATGTTTACCAGGTGCAGAGTGTTGGACTCTGTGTGTGTATTAGGAGTGTATTTCTGTATGTAATTTCTGCAGACATTTATTCTGCTTCACCAGTAGCTAATAACAACATACAGAAGGATCTGTCTTAGGCAAGTATCAAAATCAATATGTGTCCTGTATACATGGAACTTGCAGGCTAAAGCAAAGCCTCCAGTGTGATTTTGGCAGTCAATTTTTGGCAGAATAAATTCCCGGATCATAAGATGCCTGAAAGTTAAATATACTGGTGCTGTTAGAGAACTTTATGGCAAAGAATAGGAGGTCTGGGGAAATGGAGGATGTTGTGAAGGAATGTATATTTACTACTACTTGTTGAAAAAAACAAGTACATTGCAGGCATTAAGGAAATAGAACCAAAAAATGCTTCCCCTAAGGGAAGCCTTAATTGACAGACAACATGACTTTTGTGTGCTAGTTTGAGTGAGAATTTACTGAATAAGCAAACATGAACAAATAGGTGGATAGGGAAAATAAAAAACCCTATGCTTTTTTCTTCAGAAACACCAGAAAAGCCCCAGCAGTACTTCAATGTGTTTATTCGTTTTGTATACATTTATATAAGTATTATCTTTGGGTTTGCTATTTTTAATTAAAAATCTGGTTGCATTTACTGTTGGCCTGACGTGACATAACATCCTATGCAGCCCTGATGGCAACTCAGTAGGCTACCACAGACACTTCGGGAGAGCAAATGCCAACTCACGCCTGCAGGCAGATGGGAAAGTAAAACATCCATGGTATTTCCAAACTACTTAAAAAAATAACTTCTCTTACACCATAAGATAAAAACATATTAGAGAAAAGCTGTCTTTTTGCACATTTAGATAAATACGTTCTGTAAGACCAATTACACTGAGTAATGTATTTGAGCAAATATGCAGCAATTAGTATATTTTGAGTGTATCTTCTGTGACTACCAATCACATCAAAGCCGTGTTGGTAACAATCTTCTTTATTATTTTTTCTTGCTTTAAAATAAAATTAGATTTAAAAAAATGAAAGCTGAAGGAAATGTTTGGCACAATCTTCCTTTTTTAAAATCTATTTTATGTATTCAGTTAAAGCCTAACTAGTTATTGCTCACTGGCTACTTTAGACTGATGGTAGTTAGTATCTGCTCTAAGTATCATCCTTGTGGCATCTTTCAGTTGGGATAGACTGACTGTTTCAGTGTCGTAAAATCAAAACAGACTTAAAAAAAAAATAACCAAACAAAAACCCACTGTTCTGCTTTTGGCCAAGGGGAATATACCTGTGCTTTGCTAAGATGCAGAAGTGCCTTCTGTATAATCAGGTAGCTGTTGTCTGCCATTATTTTGGGACTTGCACATTAAAATAATTTTTCAGGCTTTTCTGTTGTTGTTCATCATAAACAGACCTTTGTTTTGGTATGTTTTCTGAGTATGAGTAAGCATTAAGTTCTTTTAGAAGTAGTTCAATTTACCCAGTGATTCAGAACTAAAACATAGATAACAGAAAATCTGTTGAATGCTGCTAAGAGTTGATGAAAATATATAGATAATTAAAAGTACTGCCCAAAGGTTGTTAACACTGTATTCAGTGTGGGGGAAAACAAAACGTTTCATTGTTGGGGAAAACAGAATATAATTTTTATAGAAACTAATTAGACTTATATACATATATCTTGCTTCATATAC
Organism: Oxyruncus cristatus; assembly: GCA_013399855.1. NCBI lineage: Eukaryota > Metazoa > Chordata > Aves > Passeriformes > Cotingidae > Oxyruncus > Oxyruncus cristatus. The sequence goes on along the minus strand of VXAY01001956.1, from coordinate 1,488,486 downwards.
TGTTAAAATGCTTATGGTTGGAAATAGAAGTGATAAAAATATAGATCTTCATAAATCTACCATTTAAATTTTAAGATATAATATTTTAATATTTCTCTGACAATATATGGAGTTGGAAGAGTAGGTGATTGAGAGGGGTTTCTTGGTGCTCTTTCTACTTTACAACAAGTATAGACTGGAATCAGTTGAAGTGATTTCTTATTCAACTTTCTATTCATATTTAGTATGTTTGTTTCTATTTATTTGACAGTTTCTGACTTATTTTTTTTTCTTTCTAAAGTTAGTACGATGTTTACTTCCCAGCTCTAAGAAAGGGCTTATGATAGTCTGCATTCCCTGAAAACATGAGGCATTAATTAGGGCATAGGGACAAAAGAATGTTTTCAGACTGCATTAGTGATCAAACTGAACTTACAGGCATAGACCTGAAAGATAGAAGTGGTCACAGGATTCACTCTGTCATAAAACCCCAAGATTTTTATGGTGTTTGGGTACTTCAGTTTCTGATTAATTTTTCAATCCACTGGGACTATATATACAGTGGAATATTCACTCCTCAATAAAATTTAATTTTATTTCTGCCTTTAACCTCATAAGCACAACAGAGAAAAAAAAAAAAAAGAAATCATTATCTTGTCACCATAGCAATTCTAGTTGGAAAAGGCTTCGCGTTACAGAAATTATATCTGTATTATTATTGGCAAAGGTCTTTACTAACCTGGTTTTAAAGCTTTTCAAAATGGTGATTGTGCAACCTGCCTTCTCCAGGGCTTGGCTACCAGCATTTTTTTCATCATAGCTAACCAGAATCATTCTTCTTGCAATCTAAACTAGTTATTTCTTTCTATTTGAAAAAGAGTAAAGAATATTCTTATTGCCTTTATGAAAGAAGGCTTTTGTATTCGTGAACACTCCTATCAGATCTACTGTCTCTTTCAAGCAAGGTTAAACCCCAATTTTTCTTTAAAGTTGTTGTTTTCTAGACCTCTGATCCCTTCTCATGCTCATCTCTGGACATACTCTCTTTGTCCACAGCCTACTTGAAGTGTTATTCCCTAAACTGGATCAACATTCTATTCTGCAAAAACTCAAATTTCCCATTCTATATTTGTGCAGGTGATTACTTTTGCCTGCAAATTTGATAGCTTGCCCATATTTCTATTGAATTCCTGATTTATTTGCAATCTACTGCTTCAAGTTGTTGATGTTTTGCTTATTAGTGCTAATTTTGACCTTTAATTTGGTTAACGCCCATCTTTACCTAGTGCTATCTGCTGATTTAATATGTATGATCTGTGTTCAAAGACTACTGGACGCTCAGACAAAGAATCACATACTCCCTGTCCTTCTGAGTTATCTTTGCTTACTGAGGTGTGGCCACTGAGAAGTTTTCTCTGGTTGGCCAATTTGTCACGAAAGGCAATTCTGGAATTTGAAGCATTAAAAAATGGAAACAAAAATGCCGACAAACAGCAAGAAACATGCTGACTTTTGAAGAAATATGGAAGAATATCCTTTAGACGTCCAGAAACTAACAAGTTATGAGCATTTTCAGTTCTCTTATTCTGTGTTCAGCTAATTAATACAGCTTGAACCACCAAGGACTGTCTGAATTTTGACCCGATCATAAAGCCCAAACAATTAGCTCAGCTCTCTGATCAGTGGCAGAAGTACAAGGGGAAATATGATAATGGAATAAGCACTCAATCCCAGACAGCCTGTGTCTGTATCTGAGCACAACACTTGAAGGTTTTGTGTTCAGAGGTGAGCGATGAGAATTATTTTTGGTCCAGAAAGCTTGACCTGCAAAGCAAGGCCAGAAGACCTGAAGTTATTTAAGGAGGAATTCAAAGGAAGAGGGGAGACACGCTTCAAGCAGGAAGGAGCTAATTCTCAGGACGGATAGAGCAGAGGTAGGATCTTTCCTCCACTGCAGTGAGAATAGGAACAACTTTTCGACTTAAGGTGTTTGTCAGATTATGTGAGGAAATAAAGCAGAGCAGTCTCTCTGCCAGGAGAGCTGACGTCTTTTCCAGCCCAATGTAGGATTCTCTGAGTTGCTCCTTTTACACTGTTCTCCTGTAGCTGACTTAATTTCCTCTCTCATTCCTGCATATTTAAAGGCTCTTTCTCAGCTCCTTTTTCTTTTGTAGTTGCACCTGCATAATGATTTTATTCTTTTTCATCATGGAAAAATACTTTTTTAAACCTCTAGCCTCATTTTACAGGAAATCTGCAATCATTGATTAATATTCTTCAGTAATTAATTTTTCTAATTACTTCCCAAGCAATTTCTGCTTTGTGTGCCATAACAAGTTCCCATTCACAATAAGGAAATACAAACAAATCCCTCTTGGCAAAACAATGAGTTCTTCACTCCGTCTTTACTTTTATATAGCGTTTATGAAACCAGGTAGTATTCTCTTTATACTATCCTGATTCTCGGGGTATCCTTTCATTTCTTCCTTCTGTGTCTCATTTAATGGATATAGTCCTCTTCCTGCAGTGGGTGGAAATTTTCATCTTTCTCCTAGACACATTTTCCAGGTAGTGTTATCTGTAGCTTTCATACTGACAGTCAGCACACATGCATCTCTGTATGGATCTGTTCTAAGTCTATTGAGTCAGAACCTCTGGGGGTTTTTCTAGTAGTACCTCAGACATAAAGTGGACAAAAATAAGCTTAAACTTCGTTTTAGTGATATTAGAAGTGTCAGCTAACACTTTTTTTTTTTTTCAGGCAATGTTGATTCTGTGTTCCTTTCAAACCTCTCTCAGGCACAGAAGAGCATTGCAGTGACAAGAATGAAATCCTCCAGTGGAAGATGTATTAGTGTGTGTCCTGCTGAGTATAATGTTACCAATTCTCCTCAGTCTGCTTAATCAACACATGAATTCATGGTTCTAGTTTCAAGATCACAACCAGCTGCTGTAGAAATGCTTGTCGCAAACTAAGTGGGGAGTTAGTGGCCAAACCTCTCTCTTTGCCCTTGACTTAACTAGTTAACTGATAAACTCTTCCAAGGCAACAGAAACCCACTTAGAGTATGAAACAACTTGTTACAACAATTCCATGGAATAGTTCAAGTATGGAATAACATGTGCATCTCTACATGTTGGATGTAGGAAGGCTTTGAGCACCTAAAACAAAAGCTAAATTTGCATGTACAGTTGTTTGGTATGTCCCTACTTCAAGTCCTGCTGGCACCACCACTTCTGATTGTACACGGGCCTGAACTGCTCTGATCTGAGCAGTGTCACACCTGGCTCCTGCTTTAACCTGATTTTTTGCATAAATGTCCTGACAGCAGTGACCAGAAGTCATGCTGTGAAACTGTCTGTGCTATATCAGTGTGGTCAGGCTCGTGGAAGCAGTGACTTCAACAATTTCTTCCAAGACATAACAAGAGCAGTGGAGTGGTCCAAGAAAGGGACGTATAAATGCCTTGGATGGCTTATGATGACCTTTTTGCTGTGTACTGCAAGCAGTGCACCCTTCCTTGATGGAGCTGTGGTCTTGTCATTTACAGTGATGTTCTGGATGGTGTGAAGGGAAGATGGGAACACCTGGAATTTAAGAGGGGCATGCATCCTGGAATTCCTGGCCGCTAGGCTTTTACATAGAGGATAGCTGTAATCTTGGCAGAAAGGTATAGTTACATACCTGCTTTCCTGCTTGCCATTTCCCTCTGGCTACTGACAGTTGCACAAATGGGTGCTCTGAGGAGATGGACTCTTCTCATGTGCTGCGTGCTGAAAGCCAAAGGCTTTCATATTCTGTGCCATACACCAGCACAACAGCATTAGGACCTGCTAGTCTGAAGGCACCTACATCTGTTACTGCTGGGTCTCCCGAAGCATGATAACGCCTCTGAGGACACTGCAAAGGAGAAAAACAGTGAATTGCTCCTGACTGAGGGTCTTCCATTTTGCTGTAATTTCTGGCTACCCCAGCAGGATCTTGAAGACTGTTAGAACTACTTTTAAATGCCAGTAGTTTGTGGTTGAATCCAAAAGAGCCACTGATGGATGTAGGATTTGGGGGAGGTGTGAAGAAAGCAGACTGTCTCATCTGCCAACCCTGCAGGTTTCAACCTGCTGGTTCAGTGAGCTCACAAATATGATAACCATTCATGAACGGATGTTCTTTTAATTTAATTAAGATACGTCTCTGAAAGCTAGGCAAGTGATTAGGAAGAAAAGGGTGTAACTGGGATAGTTAAGGGTTAACAGAATTTTATTATTTAGCTAAAAGGAAAAAAAACCCATACTTTTTAAAAGTTTTTTAATTCGAACATAGACATTAGGCTTGTAATTTGGTGACTGCTGGAAAGCCATAAATCCACATTCGCACTAGCTTGTTAATTAGGACCTTATTCTTAGTAAGTGATTAACGAACTTAGTTGAGTCATCACCCACAAGCTGGTCGGTGGGTACATGTCATCAGATCCTCATTCGTACACAAACTCCCTCATTTTCAGCCGCAGCTTGTCAGCTGCCACTGGCCCTGGAGGCATGGACTGAACAGAGCTGTCAGCCCTCAGGATTAATTTGTGATATTGGTGCTTTACTTAACATCTTGATTCCTGCATTGTTATTGTTATGCAAGAATCTCCATCCTCCCTGCAAAAATAAATTTTTGTTTTCTTTTTTTTTCCCTTTAAATGAGTAGGTCAGGCTTAAACTACGAACCTCATAAAGAATGCCTCTGTGTTTTCTTTTTAATGTCATTTTTATTGAAGAAAGGAAGAAGTGGGGGGGGGTTCACGCTTGATGTTGGTAGTACTGTAAAAATTACTGATGGTTTGTTATCTTGATCTATTTATCTCCCATTTGCAGTGAGACAAATTGTAATAGGTTAACTTCTGAAATGGCTTCTTTTAGATAATACTTCTTTTAATGATAAATACCTGTTTTTTTTCAATTTCAGTCAAAATTCATCCCATGTAAACCCCCCAGAAGAAGCATTTTGCTATAGCCATGGAGAGATTATGGTCTATCTTTAGCAGACAGTTTCTCTGTCCACTAAACGTTTTACTGTCCTTCTGAATTGTAGTTGGACACGCTTCATCAGCATTATGCTGTGTCAGTGCCATGCCCATCTATCCACTTCAGGGGGGACTAGCTCTGTGATAAAGTTGGTCAGTCACTTCTGTCATCATAGTTTGGCATGATTTGTACTAGTCTAATTGGATCACAATTTCGTCTAATAATGATTGAGACAAGCTTTTTATCAGTGTGGAAGGAGGAACCTGTTTATCCATTCCTCTGCTTTATGGAAAACTTATTTTTCAGTCGTGAACATCATACAAACATTAAACCTAATGACAGAAATAGAGATGGAAATGTGTATATCATTAAAATATCTTCATGTAGTCATCTGTTAATGTGAATATAGCATCTTAAATATGAAACTGCCAGGTAAATGCTACTTTTCAAATTTCTTCAATGGGAATGTGGTAGTCCCTCTGCAGATTCAGTTGTAACTTGCTTACTTTTTAATTACCTATTTTGATCTTTTCCCCCCTCAGCATTAGTTGACAATTAATTGTCACCCTCTGGTGAGTGAGGCCACACCTCAAATTTCTGTGTTTGGTTTTGGGCCCCTCACTACAAGAAAGACATTGAGGTGCTGGAGCTTGTCCAGAGAAGGGCAACAAAGCTGGTGAAGGATCTGGAGCACAAGTCTGATAAGTGGCTGAGGGGGCTGGGACTATGGGACTATTTAGACTGGAGAAAGAGACTGAGGGAAGACATTGGCATTCTCTACAACTACCTGAAAGAAGGTTGTAGACGGGCGAAGGCTGGTCTCTTCTCCCAGGTAACAAGCAACAGGACACGAGGAAATGGTGTCAAGATGTGCCGGGGAGGTTTAGACTGGATATTGGGAAAAATTTCTTTGTTGAAAGGCTGGGCAAGCATTGGAACAGGTTGCCCAGGAAAGTGGAATCATTATTCCTGGCAGTGTTTGAGGGTTGAACTCAATGATCCTTATGGATCCTTTCCAACTCAGCATATTCTCTGATTCTGTGATTCTGTAAGATGTCTGGATGTAGCACTTAGGGACAGGTTTAGTGGTGAATATGGTGGTGGTGCTACGTTAACAGGTGGAACTGATGATCTTAGAGGTCATTTCCAACCTTAATGATTATGATTCTAGAATTTCAGGACTACCAATACACCAGTAGTTTGCCAGATCCTGGTGTGATTTTTCTCCTTTTGTGAGTAAAGGAAAAAAGATACCTTTTCTCTTCTGAGGCCACCTAAGTCTTGAAGGAGTACTTTTAAAAAATTTCTGTCACTGTAATAGGACATAAAATAAAATGAGATTTTTTGTTTAGGGGGGTCACTGTCAGTACAGTCAGTTGTTTGTCCAACTAATGGGACCACAGGAAAGTACTGACAGCCTTTAAGTTATATAAATGCACAGGACAGTGGCCCTCTGGTTCTAAAACTATGATGTAATATAAAATTCTCAGAAGCATATTTTACACATGAAATATCATCTGTGGTATGCTTCTACTAACCTTTAATGCTTATGAGCTATTTAGTCGTTGTGTTTCTGTACTGCGTAGGTCTGGGGTGGTTGTCATCATGTTGAAGTGTAACACAAACCAGTTTTTTCACTGTACTATTTGCGTTTCCATTCTGGTGTGTCTGAACGTCTGCATCATTGTACAACGCGAGTACATTTTTCATACTTAAAAATAGACTCAATAACAGTCTTCCTTTTCTGCCTTTCCTTTTACAACTGCAGTAGCAGCTACATTTCCTGTCTCAATAGCACTTATGAAGCAATTAGGCAAAATTAGGACAGATCTTGCTAGACAGATTTCTCTTTATCCTCACTAGAACTTGTGCACGGACAGATTATACCCTAATGGCCTGGTTCCTTTTCTGGCCCTGCAAGAAGCACTCTTCTTATTTTACACATGGGCCATTTGATTTGGTGCCACAAAATGAAATTAACAGATCCTCTAATTGTTCATTTTTAATTAATTAGTATAAAAAATTATCTTTGTTACCTTCTGTAGTCTTCTGTGACGACTACTCATGATTATTCAGCTGAAGGAAATTATTAGCATTCAAATTGTGGACCTGTTGGAGCAGATCCAGAGGAGGGCCAAAAAGATTATCAGAGGGCTGTAGCACCTCTCCTGTGAAGACAGGCTGAAAGGATAGAGCCTAGAGGAGAGAAGGTTCCAGTGAGACCTCATTGTGTTCTTCCAATACTTGAAAGGGGCTTATGGAAAAGGAGGAGACTGACATTTTACGTAGGCAGAGAGTAATAGGACAAGCTTTAAACTAAAAAAGAAGAGATTTAGATTAGATGTTAGGGAGAAATTCTTTACTGTGAGGATGGTGAAGCACTGGAATGGGTTTCCCAGAGAAGCTATAGATGCTCCATTCCTGGAAGTGTTCAAGGCCAGGTTGGGTGGGCCTTTGAGCAACCTGGTGCGAAATCCCTGGCCATAGCGGGGTGGGTTGAAACTAGATGATCTTTGCGGTTCCTTCCAACTGAAGCCTTTCTATGATTCTGTGAAATTAGAAAGACTTATAAAAAGTAAAATAAAAAGATTGGGGGAAAAAACCCACAAATATTTCCAACAGTAAAAACTTCACTATTTCTGTAAAATCTCCCTGTTTCAACTAGATTGAGGGAGAAAATAAACATATTTTTAATGAAGTAAAGTCAATTAATCTTACCTAGAACCATGATTGAGTGCATATTAACAAAGCTAAGCTTATAAAAGATAAATATGAGATAAAAGGGCACACCAATCCATTGCTGTATTTAAACCTTTTAGTAAATAACAAAACCAAATAAATCAGAATATCCTCCAAAATAGACTACTACTTAGACCATCCCTATAAATTATACTTCTTCTTTAATAGCAATGAATATCAATAATTTTGTCCAACATAGATCAGCGTTTCCTGTTATTCCTTCTCCCCACTCACACACAGACACTCATTTCCTTTATAACTGTTGGGAATCATAAGCATGCTATATGCAAATTTACTGCCCTTATTCTTCTGAAGGATTTCAAACCCCTATCTGTCACCTTCTTACAAAGACCCCTTAAATCATTAGCATGGTGGCTGTTCAACAGTTTGGGGGAAGTTGCATATCCTGGTGTCAAAGCTGACACATATTGTATTACTGAAAAGAACTTTCTTGCTGTATTACAGAGGAAACACTTTTGGAAGGAGCAATAGAAATTGTAAGGAAGGATTAATTGTGCAGAATCGTGCATTTTGAAATTAATAATGGAAATTGCTGCTGCAGACATAGGGCTTGAGTCACCTGTGTCTGTAAAACACCAGTGTGATGTGTATGCAAAAGGTAATTCAGTTTTGTCACTTTAAAAGGTTCTTGATTGGAACAGGAAACAGTGAGTACCATGGTACAAGATATGGGTAGTACCTCATTAAATCATTAGAATATTCTGCAAAAATCTGGCTAAAATTTTCATATAGTTTAAACTGGAACAGCCCAAAAAAGATGAATAAGAGAATGAAGGATTCTGGGGGGAAAATGTTGTAACTTGTTTACTGAAATGATGATGAGAAAGTACATAAATATTTTCCGACTGGTTTTGAGGCTAGTTATCTTTCTGTTCAAAGAGCAAATGCATGTACAGGGTTCATAAAATATTTAGATCTGAAGGTTTTAAAAAAGTTCCTAAACATCCAAAGAGTGAAGCTCTGTGATGGCCTCCATCAAAAGAGGTTGTTGAGGGCAGAGAGACTGGGAATATTTAATGGCTGTGTGTAGACTGTGTTACTGTGTTTATTTAGGGAAAACAAGAGAAACCGTAGACAGTTTGTGGTGAAACAGCTAGGCTTAGGATGAGTCACTGAATATCTGACTGGTTGGTAAACCCAGGAGGGGTTAAAAAGTTTAGATCTCTGTTAATTGTGATGATTTAGACAATGATTATATTAATATATAATGTATATATCTTTATAACATATTTCAGTAAATATTCAATAAATTATGAAAACATATATAAACACTCAATATATATATTTATATGTGAATATATAGTGGACACTGAAACAGGTTGCCCAGAGAAGTTGTGGATGCCCCATCCCTGGGAGTGTTCAAGGCCAGGTTGGATGGGGCTTTGAGCAACTCAGTCTAGTGGAAGGTGTCCCTGTTCATGCCAGGGGGTTTGGAAATATGTATTCTTAGAGGTTCCTTCTGACCCAAACCATTCTTTGATTCTATGAATGCTACATAAATAATTACATTACTTAATGTTTTATGCTAGGTGCACTCAAGGACGAGGAAAGATTTCAACCTCCAAGATTCATAATTTGGTTTTTTCTGATTGCTCATTTCTTTGTTTATGGCCTTATTTTTAAGCACTGGAAACTGGCTACAGAAAGAGACAGAAAGTAGGGCAAGTCATGATGATATTCCTCTTCATATGCAATTCTTTGGCTTGGTCTGTACTGCTCATGAGTGGAGGTGGCTGCTTTGGTTGGGACCCGGATCACAAGTCTGCCGCCTCAGGCTAGTGGTGATTCCCTTCCCTTCCTCTCTTCCTCTGGCACATGATACATAACCCACTACTTCAGGCTGTTATGGTATAAGATAAAGGGGTTGTATTCATGTGGACAAAGAAGCAAAGGCACAGGGGCAGTTGGAGGAACCCCAGAAGTTTATCAGGGACACAGATGACACTGACCCAAACAATCACAGGTCTGCTGAAAGGGCGGGATGGGCCCCATTGTCCAGGTGTGGGACCTTTAAAGATCACTCAGTGCGAGTCGGTCTTGGGACCACCTTTGAAAAGAGCAATCTTACTGCCTGTAGGGTATAGAGATTGCCTGGGATGCAGGCAAAGGGTGTCTTGGGATTGTGGAAGGCTTGTTATGGGTTGTTTAGAGGAAGAAGCACAAGCAGGGAAGAAGAGAGGGATCATGGTCAATTGTGGAGGAAAAAGCATGGGAAATAATGGGGAAAGGGTTAAAAGAGGCTGGTTGTATGGAAACAGGTTCCTGGTCAGTGCACTTGTCTGGCCATGCCCTGTGCCTGTCCAGTACAATTTGTCTGGTGTGTGGGTAGGCTGAGGGTCTAAGGCCAGTGACTGGAGAACCCCATAGTGTGCCTGTGTGTGCCTGAGCACCACAAGCTGGAGCAGGGCTGGGGGTATCAGGGGTTTGTATGTCCAGGGGCCACCAGCTGGGGAGACCGGAGTGTCCAAGGACAAGTGCTGGGCAGACTGAGTGTTTAAGCCCGTGTCTATACACACGTGTGCATGTGCATGCATATTCGGGTATTTGTGCATTCTCTGTATAGGGAATACCTGCCCAGCCTTGCTGCTGGCTTGACTTGGGGGCGCGGAGCTGTGGGTGCCTCTTCTCTGTTGGGTGACCAGATTCAGCAACTCTAACAAAGGTCATTAGTAGTTTCACAGAATAAATTCCCCGTTTCTGTGTAGGTCAAGGGCATTGGCATTGTTTCTCATCTTTCTATGCTCTGATTTTGTGACACATCATCTCTATCTTGAAGTAGATTTTAGTACAAGTTTTCAGTTTAATAAAGTGTGCAGGCTTCTGTGGGTTTCGGTTATTGGAGCACGTGTTCTCGAGATTCTTTTCACTACATGGTATCATGCAATTGCTGAAGTGGGATTTAATGAATAAGGTCTGGTTTTACATTCTGGTGGGCAGGTTATACTGACAATATGCCACCAACTGAAAGCGCTTTCTTTTTAAGTATCATTTGGACCTTCTGTGTTGATCTTGTACATGACCTCTGGAAAGAAGCACAAAAGAAATGGTTGACCTCTCCTCCTTTTGGTACTGGTAACAACAATATGTTCTTAGACTCAGCTGCTGTATTGGCATATATCAGCAGTAGAGGACAAAGCCTACTCCCACTGGAGTACAAATAAGTCTCCTGTTCATACACAATAGCATGACCTTATTCCTGCAGAATGCCATTTTTTTATTCTCATTTAACTTTGTGAACTATTATGTGCTCAGATATTTTTATTTCCTTGAGCAAGACTAACAAGTTGTTTTTTTTTTTTATATGGTGGGGTTTATTGTTGCTAAATTTCATTTCATCTTACTGAATTTCATCCTATTTTCTCCAGAGTATTTCTCTCATTTACTATTGTTTCGAATTATACAACTGCATTTCTGTATCTTGGATCCCCTCATGTTATTTCATCACTCAGTCCCATAGGATATTACAACTGGAATAGTCTCTATGTAAATGGAGTAAACCATATGATACTGTATGAAATTTTCATAACTACTTTTCTTTTGTAGTTTCCTAGCTAGTTATATACCAACTGAATGGTAATTCAGTCTGCTTAGGATGATTGTAAGTCTGCTTAGAAAATAGCTTAAGAAAGTGTCAGAAACCTCGTTAAAAATGAGATGTGTCATTTCCCTTGTTTCTGCTTTAGATAGAAAGTTTGTTCTCTATCAAAAAGTGTGATCTGACTGGTTTAGCATGATTTGCCCTTTATGATGGAGTCAGCAGTGAAAAAAGAAAAAACTTGAAAACACAGTCAGTTATGAACTAAAATTGTATCCTTCAACATCTTTCTGAAATTTTTTAAATCAAAATTGCCTTAGGACATGCTTTTCATAAGACATCTTAATGCATCTCAAAGCATTAGTGTTAATGTCACATATTTAGGTGTATAATATATAAAATCCAAACCAAGCAAAACCAAAGATTTGTAGAAGCAAATGTTTAACCATTTTCAAATGAAATGAAGAAATCATGTGTAATACACTTTTTCTATTAAGGAAGGTTAAAACAAGTAATTTCACAGGTATTCTTCAATCTAATGCGAAGTTTGTCTTCTACCAATAAAAAAATAAAAAATGTTCAAAAACTCCCTTGTACAATTTACAGATATCATGAAACTTGAAGATAATGAATGATTTGGCAAAAAAAGTTTTTCTCCTGCTCTGGATTCAGGGATTGAATTACACTATATCTTTCATAATATATTGCTTTTGAAAACTATTTCACTCATTTCCTTGGACATCTCTTTATTAAGACATGATGGAGCAAATCCTCAACTTGTTTTTAAGGCATTGAGCATTTTCCTTTTTATTTTTAATTTAGGTTTAAAAAAGCCCCACTGTAGATATCTTCACAAATAATGACAGTGATATCTGAATTAAAATTTTCTACTCAGTCTCTCTGATGCATTAAGCACATTTTTTGGTATTCAGAAGCGGAGTCCCTGTCTGTGTTCTCAGCACCCTGTGTTCTCTGCAGTGTAGCTTTCAATATTTTCACGTTGCTCAAAATCTGTGTGACTTTGTTCGCACAGTACTGAGCCTGAGCTAATATACCCTGCTGAGGGACTTAGCTGCAGCACAGAGCTCTGGCAGAATATCTCCTGGTATTGTAAAATGACTTGTTAAATTCTATACATGTTGTTGACATAGCAGCAGCATTTTGAAGCACTGACTAATGCTTCCACAGCTGTAGGTAGTATCAGGCACTCGGTTATTATTAGGAAAGTTGCCAACATATTAGCAATGTTTGTATGCACAGTTACTGTAGCCAAAGGTACTCTTTGTTGTTGGGCATCACTGCTAGAAATGGTCCTAAAAGTTCTTAAATCTCCCATTACTATAACCCCAGCTGACTGTGGAAGCTAATAGCATTGGCAAAAAGCTCCTTAGAAATTATAAGCAACACCCATCTGCCAGCGTTTGTTGCTAAGCGAAATAAATTGTTACTAGCGCCGCCAAGTTGCTGGAACTGCTTATAACAGCTGTGAACCCCAAAGTCGGTGATTATGTCAGCTCGAAGCATTGCCGGCTGCCTGACAGAGCTTGTAACAGCCAGGAGTGCTGAACTGCAGGGCTCCTGATGGCTGCAAGCATTGCTGACTTCCTAGTAATAAATGTAACAGCCACAGATCTTGAAATACAGGGTTTGCAGCATCTTCTCTTTTGTCTATCTCTGCTTGGCTCTGGTGAAATCTAATTGCCAAGATGAAACCTGAGGAATTTTAGAATGTCCATGTAGTTATTTTTACTGACATACTTCATTGCAAGTATTTTTTTTAAATAGTTTACAGCTGTCTTTGCATTTTCAAGAAAGAAAAGGGCTGGATTCTCAGTGTGGCCCTACTCTATTTATTGCCTGAGGGGAGGGGATGGACTTTTACAGAACTACTTATAAAATTCTTATCCTGGGAGCAATTCCATGCAATTTCCTATCTCATTATAATTGAAAGCAGCCTGAAGATTAGAGATTTAACTTCCAACTAAGAATTGACAGTTGCCGCACTGTACCAGCAAGTTGCACCTTCTGCTTATTGTCATTGTGAGTAGCTGCAGTGAGTATAGGAAGACTGTGAAGTAAGATAACACTCAGGTATCCCCAAAATGCCAGGCAGTGGAAGGATTGTAGGCAAATTTATTTCCAAAGCTGAGAACACTGGACTTACAGAACATTAATCTTAACGATGTTTCAAACACTGGGCCCTGGGCCCTGTTCTTCTCAGGGTTTTTAATCATCCCTGGCCCCCCAAATCTGTGGGGACCTTTCACATATCTGCAAAGACTTATCTTTTTCTCATACCAGGGAGAGCTTCCCTGGAATGCAGGAGAAGAAAACATCTAAAACTGTCTTTGGGAAAGATGTCTCTTCTAGGCAGGAAAGTCTTTCTAAGAGAAACAAGCTTAGAAGGGTCTCTTTCCAGAAGGGTATTCTACCCTTATAAAGTTTTAGTAATAAAACATAAACCTTTAAAGATGTCTGTCTGTGTGCACATAAAAAGTCAGTGCATAGGCCAGTTGTCCTACAGTATTTAATATGTCATGTTGCTACACAGGCATTCTAAGGCATGCACGTCAGAGAATCATAGAATTGTTAAGGTTGGAAAAGACCTCAAAGACCACCAAGTCCAAATAAATTCCTGAGCTGCAAATTTCTGGAGCTTGGGAGTTTCTTTTGCAAATGTCTATGAGAAGATATCTAGGAGAAAGCAGCCACAGAGGTGAAGGAAACTATGGTGTATATCTTTGCTTTGAGTTGGTGTGGCCGTTGCCCTAATATGTTAAGCTTTTTTCAATTGGAGTGTGGAGGTTGGGCGCAGCGGATTACAGCATAGGTGTTTGCCTGCCTTTGTGAAAAACCTGATTGAATAAATTTGAATAAATAAATTTGAATGTTGTGTGGATTTTTCCCATTCATCTCCTCAGACTGTCAGCTCTCAAGCCTCTGTGAAGAGGAGTGAAGAGATAACAAATTTATGGCTCATTATCTTAAATGAAATCTAAAGCTAGTCTCTTATCCTCAATTCTTAGATGCATGGCAGTTTCTGAGTGCAAAAGCAATGAGAGAACTGCATTTGTGGGATTTGTGAATTTGCATATGTGAAATCATGTATTGGAATTATGTGACTCAAGTAACACTGTTTTTTCAATGACAGCCATTTAAATAGTGAGACAATAAGCTGTCTGCTGCCTGAACCTGGAATACTGCATGGAACTGCATATACAGAAACAATGCAAAGAATTGAGGTTGAACACTCTTAGTTCTGATGTAGTGAAGATATTTTCTGCATAACTGTGTGTGAATAATTGGGCTAGGGGGCATCATTCTAACAGAATAATGTGTTTGCTCTACTACCAGTTTGTTGTCAGACAGGAAAATAGAGTAATATGCCAAACGAATGATGTTTTAGAGCTTTAACTTGCAACTGCACCTTAGTGGTTCTTAAAAGTCATCTTTATGACTTTTATTTCTGTGGTTGCAATTTTCTTGGGTTTTTGTTTTTTTTTTTTTTTTTTTTTTCTGGTTACCACTAGATCAAGGGCAGTGAGTGAGTCTTCTCCTCTGCTCAGCCCTGACTACAGCACATCTGCATTGGTGTGTCCTCGTCTGGGCTACCCAAAACAAAGAGATATGTGGAGGTACTGGAGCAAGTCTGGCAAAAGCCACTGCAAGGGTGAAGGGATTTGACCACCTATCATATGAAGGAACCTGAGAGAGCTGGGACTGTTTAGCCTGGAGAAATCTCAGAGATCTGATGTGTGCATGAGTATGTTCTTTCACTGTATAACAACCTTAGGAATTTTTTTTTTTTTTGATACTTGGATTTTATAAGAATGAAGACAGTGTTTGGCACTATGAACAACTACTTCATTCTCAAGAACCCACGAGGGACACAGCTCACACGCTCATAACAGGCTCTCGTTAAGAATCCCAGTCTCACTCTGCGGCAGCAGCTTGCATGTGCTGTTAGCACCAGGTTGGGGTGAGGGCAGAGGTGCCTGTCTTATCTCTGTGCTCAAACACGGGAACAGGCATCCCGCTGGTGTCTGCTCCTTCTCTGATCAGTGGTGAGGCAGGGGCTAGGGAGAGAGGGATCACTACAGAGGGAAGCAAGGGGCAGATCAGTGAGGGCAGACACCACTTTTTCCAGCCCTTTGTTTGTTCTACCCTCACCTTTGTACTCCGTCTTCTCCAGGAAACAGCTTCCGGTTCTTGCCTCTTCTGAGCAGCTCAGGAGGAGGTGAATTGAGATTATGCCACAGGTAGAAAGATGGCTATTTTGTGCCTTTGTATTGCAAGTCTGAAGGAGGAGGCAAATATTGTGTAATGTAGGAAAAAAGGGAAAGGTAGGAAGAGAGGAGGCACATGTCTGTTCCCAACCTCACCCCAAAAAACTTGGAGTGGCTTCTCACTCTTTGAAAGCTGATGTGAAGCCGTGCTATGCCTTTCTGAAATAAGCATTCAGAAACCCAGAAGCTGTAATATTCCTTTTGGAGGCATTGCCCTTCCCTGCTACTTCCTGACCAGCTCCCTTCCAGCAGCTACATTCAGTTGAGTCCTGCAGGCTCAGAACTTGAATAAATGCGTGGTTTTACTGGCAGTGAGAGATAGAGGCTCTCAGCACAGGTAGACTATGTGTATTGATCTTTATGTATAGCTTATGAGTTCTCAATAACATCAATAAGTAATAGCATCAAAATTTCTGAATTATTGTGTACTCTATGTGGATACAGAAAAAATCCTTTCCATCAGTAACTTGAAAATAAACATCTAACACAAAAGGACTTGAGACAGTTACGGTTTGAATGATATCCTGACAACATCATCATATTATTTATAGCCAGTTTAGGAACTGGAAGTACAATATTTCCCTATTTTTTTTTTTTTACTGGATCAACTAATTCAAAACATTTCCAGACCATATGTTTTTGAGGCTTTACTCTGTTCTGCTTCTTTGGTTCACCCTTACTATTTCCAGGAAAACTTCCTATCTTTGGTGCACTGTTTTGTGCAAAGAACAGTGAGAAAGCCTTCTACCCACCTGCCTTTCTTCCATGTTTAGCTGGCTGTCATAGGAGAATAATGGTTCCTAAATCCCCAAGGCAAAGATTGCGTTTGTTTGCAGTATCTGTCCAGTATTTTTTTTGTCTCAATTTTACCCCACTGCTGTTGCAAAGCCTTGAAGTTTAGCGTAGAAAGGAGGGGTTAAAGTTGTAGTCTCTTCTCTTTGATTTATTAATTGAAAATACATTTCTTGTTATATTTCAGGGTGTTGCATTTGTCTTTTGGTCAAGCAGAACATGCAGAAAATAGACAGCAGAGAGTGAGGGCTTAGCTCCATGAGTGACTGAAAGCTCAAGTGCCATGCAGCAGTTGGGATATAGCAGGAACCTAGTCCAACTGCAGCTTTGGTTGTGTGGATATACATACAAAAGCATGAAAAGAGCAGGTGAAGGTGTATCAGCTTAGTTTTGACTGGCTGTTGCTTGAGGTTTAAGGTAAATGAGATCGCTAGTCATGGAGGGATGTTATATGGGCATGGCATGTGATGACGTTACATACTTAATGACACTGCAAAAAATCACTGGCTCAAATGGGAACTCGTAGTCAACAAAGTAAACAGATACCCCATTAGCTGCTTTGGGTAGTTTATGTAGATGTAGAAATACTATGCTATGATGAAATATCTGGTAAGAACAAGGTCAAGACTGTTTTGAGACACCTGGCCTGAATCTCCAAGAATTTTTAAGGTTGAGAGAAATTACAGTGAAAATTCAGTTATCTAAAATCTTAGCACTGTGTTAAAAGTTTTTCCAGACAGTGAAGATATGAATCCACTTGAAAATTTTGTGACATTTGTATTTGCCTTTAATATGATTTTTGAAGAACTAAGACACTGTCAGCTTTACTAACCATCCAGTTAAACCTTTTAAAGTAATCAAATACCAAAAATTCTCAGGGGTTAAGAGGCCGAAGTGTCTTCTAGTTTCCTCACTGTTTCTTAGCATGCTTAAATATTTTTATAGGTCTAATAATTTTTATGGAATTCATTTGACCAAGTGCAGTGTAGGTGGCTGCATCTGATACAGTCACTGTAGTCTCCCACTAGTGATTACAATAGTGAGAAGCAGATGCTTCTAGGGAGTGATTCATCTCACCTTAAGGTTTACTCCAGTCAAGTCAATATAAATTATGATGTACCAATATAAATCACATCAAATTTGAAGCTTTACACTCCTTTAAATATACTGGTATGTAAAATTTCTCTATGTAAACTTAAGAAAAGTCTTAGAAAGCATATGCTATTCTCTGCTTTCTATCTCTGACGTCCAAGTGACACAGGTTTTTCAGTGGCTGTGGACCCCTGAAGTACATTCGTTGAACATGTGGACATGTAACAGTGCAGCTGGTTAGATGCCTCTGTATGCATAATCAGCCCAAGTACTCACAATGCCAAACTTTCAGCAGATTATAAAAATAAGGCCAAGATTCCTTTTCTTCACTTTGTCTGTACATGGAGTCCATCCATGCTTAGTTTTGATCTGTTAATTTTTTATTTTTTTTTCCCTAAAATGTGTCTTTCTTGTGAACAGCCCCTCTCCTGTTCTCCCTTGTCCATCTCTCTCGCGGTCTCTTATCCAGTTCTTGTGCTGTTGCTTATATCCTGCCAGGGTTTCCTCCTTGCTCTTTATTTTTAGAGCTTTATTTTGGAATTGGTCAAGAGGCTGTATTAAGGCTTCTCACCTTCTGGTCGCTCCTTACCTGTACTCTGGGACATGACTTTCTGCTCAGAGTAATCTGAATCTCTCTATAAGGGGAAAAACGGGAGTTCAGGAAGTTGGAGAATAAATAAACTGTTAGTATGGTAGAAACAAGTCTGTCAATTCTTGTTATCTATGGATAGTAAACTGGGTGAATCTGATGATAAACAAATTAACAAAAGAAAAGAAGGAAAGAATGCCCTATTAATTTCTAGTGGTTTCTGTGAACTTGCTGTGAAGGTAGCATATACATATTAGGAAAAGTAGCTTACTTTTTACTACTGCTCAGTCAAGCAGAAAGGTAGTCTGTCACTTGTGGTTTACCTTCTCTTTTCTTATTGGTTAACTGTTCAAATATACCAGGAGTCTCAGTTCTCAGAGATGTAGTTCTCTTTAGTAGCTATATTTAAATGGAAAAAAAAAAAAAAAATCAATGTTCATTTAAGAAATTTCAGTGTTAAGAGAATTTCTGAAAAACCTGCTTGTAAAAAGGACAGTGAATATAATGAATCTTGTTTTGCCTTTCACCTAGATGCACGGTACAGTAATATTTGTTGTTAATGCATCTCTTGATATATATTCTTGATAAAGCTGACATTATTTTAACTGCAGGAGGTACTTCAAAATTCATAGTGAAACCATATTAGCATGAAATAAAGTATATTTCCTTAGGAAAAGCAATATGGATTACCAGTTTAATTTCTGAAATATCCAGCTGAATATTAGCGGTTTATATTTTCTGATCTGGAATTACACCGGTCACCTCTGTCACAGATGCTTTTCATTTTCCCTGCTGTCTATCCCACCATTAGTTTGTCCCATGTGGAGACAGTAAAAATAGCAGACAAGTTCACATTTGTCAGGAATATATCCGAGAGCAGTGTTCGAAAAAGACCAAAAGACCTCCCCAGTACCCAAAATAACAGAAACCCAAGTCAGTAAACTGTTGAGACCAAGCAGACAAAGCCATAGGATATGTGGTGAAAAAACAACCAAAAAACCCTGTGCAAATATGACAACAGTTTGGTCAAAAGTGTGGTATAAAAATAAATGGCGATTCAGAAAACACTGGGTTGCAAATGAGAGGGCTGAAAAGAGGCAAGCGACTTCACAAATTGCAACTTAATCACTGCACATAGAAGTGAGTAATAAATAATGAAATACATGAGATTGAATTAGGAAAGACGATATTTAAAGCAGCCTTCCAAAACTAATAAGCAGAATCAGACTCTAATGCATGTCTGAGTTTTCATATATGAGTTCCTTCTCTCAAATCAATAAAACTATTGAAATATTTAAAATTAAACTATATTCTTAAGCACTTTATGGCTCCATGACAAAGACCGAGCACAAAGCTGTTCCTTGCATATGAAATATTAAGGCTACATTGGGTTTAGTACTGCATATGGATGTGGAGTAATTTAGTTCAGGTTTTATCTCACCTGGATGGATGTAAGTTATGGAAAATATTTTAAGAAGAGCAGATCGATAAGGAATATTTTTCAGGAATAGATAAGATTGCAGTTTTATGGAGTAAGTGACAAAAAAGATAACAAGGTCTAGAGAAAACATTCTACTTTCAGCCTGAAGGAACTAGAATGATGGCAGCAACTAAGGAAAAATGGTTGAGAGATCTAATTGAAGTGTGCATAATCTTAAATGGTGTAGATAATATTAATGCTTTCTACCCAGCATGCATCCAAAGACCAGGGGCAAGTACTGTACTTAAAATCAAATTCAGGCATAAAGAAACACTTATTAAATTAATAGTAACTGCTGAAGTGACCTGCAAGGCATAGGTATTGAGAAAACCACATTGAGGGTTACTCAGGCAGTGATTAACTTATGTCCTGCAGCCATCAGCGCTGGGAGGAAACGCTTGTGCTTTCTTCCACTTCCTCCATGATGTTCAGGAAGGGATTTTTGTTTGGAACTGTGCTTGGACCAAGACTGTTTGACATTTTTTATTTCATAAAAATAGATTACAATGCCTCATTAGATTTTTTTTTTTTTTTTACAACTTCTCGTAGTTACAGATCAAAAAACACAGAATGGAGCTTTGGCAGCTTTGTGATTTAGGTTGTCTGAATATATATGCGGGAACGTTTCCCAGTTGCATATGTTACTGAAAGGTTTTGTACATATAGATTCCTGTCTAGAGCATCTTGTTAAAATCTGTATTGACCACAGATTAAGTAAAATATGCATAAAGTATGCATGATCTTGGTTATTTCTTAGAGGAAGATCAACGACACATTTGACATTTTAATGCCAAATCTATTATAATCATAATTGTGATTGACATTTCTGCTGAAGGTCTTTAGTGGTAATGTAACCCAAGTTGCCCTTGCTGCTGGGCAAGCAGTATTTATTTTGCTGGCAACGTCTGTTGGCAGGAAAAGTTCCCTGATTTTTTAGTTTTATTATTTTTTAGTTTAGTTTTTATTTCAACATCTCCCCTCCAGCAAGCCCTTGACTTCTGTAGCATAACCTTTCTTTATCCAATATTAGAGAAGGTATAGTTCTAAGTGACTGATGTCAGACTACTCTCTAAGCTTTTCTGGTGGGGTGTAACTGCAGCATGCAGCTCTGAGATATCAGAGAAGTTACAGAGCTGAAAGAAAAGGCAAATTAGCCCAGGCCAAGTACGGAATTAGTGATGGGGTATTGCTCCCAGGACCTGATAAGTCATCTCTAAGCTGTGCTGTTCTGTGTAGAATAAACAGTGTCTTTATGTATTGCATATGGGAGGATGTCACCTGTTTTAGCTTGAAAAATCTGGGATTTCTTGCTTAGGTTTGAAACCAGAGAATGAAGAAATGAACAAATCACTAATTCACAACTTAGGACTATGAAAAATATTTTTGTAAAGATGTAATTAAATCTTGAGCTAACATGGTGTGCCTTATTTTTTAAGATGTTTTAGTCCAGTAAAAGAAATAAAAGATGGAAAGGATGGAATTGGGGCTGTATTGGAGCATCCACTCCACAGAAGAACAGGGAAATTTTCAACTTAAAGCCCACCAACGGTCCTTCTCCCCATTTCCAATAGAGTGCAGGGTTTCTTTGCTCACAAGAACAGTATTGTACATACCCATATCACACATTTAAGGTTTCTTAATATTGAGAACGTTTTTTTCCCTCCGTTTCATCATTTGGAGGCAGAAAAAAAAATAGATATTTAAAATCCAAATGTAGACAGAACAGCTGTAGTTTTAGCATGTGTTAGCTGGATGAAATCTAACAAACAATACTAATAGAATGATAATAGTTTTCGGCAGCCAGCCAGGAACACACTGCTGTGAATAGGTCTGGAAAGAATTTTTTTTTTTTTTAATGGATTATGGCAATATAGCCTGTTTTATCAAAGGTAAAATGTTTAAGAAGTTGTTGGTTTCCATTAAATTTTGAGGGTAATCTATTATAGACAAGAAACAAGTAAACGGGGTTGCAAGAGTATGAGTGGAGGAAACTCAGCTTATTTGGGATAAACAATAACACCATGACTGAAGGACAGCAGGGATTTGAAGTTGAATTCTAATATAATCCAGGCCAGTAGCCAAATGCTAAGCAACTGAGTGTGACGGACAAAGATATACAACCCTCTTTTGCAATACAGTTCCACTTATGGAAAATGCTCAGCAGATTTTGTCTTTTATTCTGTTTGGAATTGGAAACAAAATTTGCAGCAACTTCAGTAGATCTGCCATTTAATTTCAATGCTCTGTTCAACCTCTAGCAGAACATAGAACTTATGTGTTAGGTGTAAATTATTTGTGTCTAATGTAGATCTGAAAATATTTTCTGGAGTGTAGAAAAAACAATTAGTGATATTTTTAGATCTGCTTCAAACTCTAATAGACCTTTTCAAATGAATGGTCAGAAAAAATATACAATCAAAAGGGGATGACAATTGCTTATTTTTCCTTAATAGTGAAAGAATCAAATTAAGCCTAATAATAAATTTTGAATTTGGATAGGCTAATTTGTTTGAGATGATTTTGCTTTATGTTCACCTGACCACCTACTGAAACTCTAACTGTAAAGTCGCTATTAATTTTACTGGTTGCACTGTTAACCACTGAACTGAAGGACATTTTCCATAACTCTATTATATACTTTCTTGGCATGTTTTAGAAGTGAGGTGAATGCATTAGGCTTGTTAGGCAATATTTATTACAACTTACAATGGATTCCATTACTTGGACTTGGATTTGATATGTAACTTTATTTTTGTCTGAACACTAATAAGTATTAAATTTTCTGTTCATCTGAAATGTTCTTCTAGGAATTCCTTTAACTTTTTCTTTTTCTACAAAGTTCATAAATGTAGGCTCTTGCTATGTGAACAGATAGATTGAAGTTAATCTTTTAGCTCAAGAGGCAGGTGAAGCAGTAATGTTAATATCTAGGTTTTCTTCTTTTTTTTTTTTTTTTTCGGTAGATCTGCTACAATTTTCAGCGACTGTTTGTCCTTTCCATGACTTGAAGACAAAAAAACCCCTGTCAGCTGAGAATGAATTAGTAGAATTGTAGAATAGCTTGAGTTGGAAAGGACTTTAGAGATCATCTAGTTTCCCTGCCATAGGTAGGGAGAGCTTCCACTAGACCAGCTTGCTCTAAGCCTTATCCAACCTGGACTTGAACACTTTCAGGGATGGGGCATCCACAACTTCTCTGGGCAACCTGTTCCAGTGCCTCACTATCCTCGTAGTAAAGAATTTTTGCCTAATATCTAATCTCTTGCAATTTAAAACCATTCCCTCTTGTCCTATCACTCCATGCCTTCGTAAAAAGTCTCTCTCCATCTCTCTTGTAGGTCCCTCTCTAGGTATTGGAAGGTACTATAAGGTCTTCCTGGAGCCTTCTCTTCTCCAGGCTAAACAGCCCCAACCCTCTTACCTGGTTTTCTTTGGAGAGGTGCTCCAACCCCCAATCATGTTTGTGGTCCGACTCTGGACTCAGTCCAGCAGGTCCACATCCTTCTTATATTGGGGGCCCAAGAGCTTCAATCTCTATTCCTCATTATAGCCCACAGACTTTATGGGAATAAAAAAGTTTAACATCAAAAGACCAGACTTTTTTCTGATCTGACTTCTTGCATTCAGACATCTGCAGGTCCTACCAAGCTTTGTTGGGAGTAGGTCAGGCTGCCTAAGCAGGGAACAAAGGGGACTGAATGCTCCTTTCCCATTAACCTATAGGCACACATCTTTCAGCTGAAGTATTTCTCATATGGATTTTATTTTATCTAAACCAGTTTCTGCCCTCAAAAATATTGATTTGTATAGTAGCCAGAATTGCTTCCTAAAATGTCTCCAGAGCAGAATGCAGCTGAATATCAGGCTTATTGTGATTGGATTAATTCACTGCAATGCTATCAGCATGGAGGCGGGTGCCTTCCAACCTTGAGACCAGCTGGAAGTGCTTTTTCTGGAAATTCCCAGGTGCCAAAAGGCTGTCAGTGGAAGCAATTTCGGACACAGAATTAATGAAAGTAACAACAGATGATATTGGGCAACAGTGTTTGGCAAAACATCTGATTTTAAAAGGAACAGTAGCTCTAATCACATGGATAATGTGTTATGGATGATGAGAGGGATGTTCATCCATGAGATCGATTCTTGTCCACTGTGTTTAATACAATGTGAATTTTCATGTTCCCATTTGAATGAGGCATCTTGCCCATATACCAGCTAGTGAGCCATCATAGATATTTTCCCAGATGTTTATTTTTTTTTTGTAACTATCATACTTAAAGCTCTTACAGAGTTAACAGAATATTTTTAAATTATAATTACTCTTATTTGTTATAGCAATGAGGTTCATCCAGTCCATAAAATGTTCTGAATGATGGAGTCTCTGAAGCTTTTGTTCAAGAGTATTATATGACAGCTTAAAAATATTCAAATATTCAAAAATACATATATAAGAGTATTATATGACAGGTAAAAATGTAACTGATTTACCACTGCTGGAAAAGCTGGAAAATTATTATTTTCTTCATTAGTCAAATTTTGTTAGTGTGTCACCTGTGCTAGCTGGGGATCAGGATTAAAGCATAGCTAGGAGGGGAGATTGCCACTATGATTCCTGGGTCCAGTTCAGAACCTCCTTCTTTGCTGTCTATATAGACACTCATCACCAGCAGTTGTACAGGTAAATTGTCAAGAAACATTGTCTTTGTTTCTTGATCTTTATTACTTTGTGCTTCCTTCGCCTGCTTTGAAGATCTATGCAATGCAACTGTCAATGAAATTGCTCCACTTAGCTTCTCATATTGAAATATTTTCCAAATATGTAGGTGTTTGCAACCATCTTTGCAATGTTATTTCATTTTCTCTAAGTCATCCATCAAAGTTGATTAAATGGTACATTTTGTGCATTGAGGTGGGAAGAAGCAGTCTAATATATTCCTTTTTTTCTTTACATGCTATCATATATTTAGGGTTCTCTTTAATATTCTTCCTGAATAAATATCATTTTTCTTATTTCAAGTACTGTTATGATATTAAAATTTATTCATGACTTCACTAGTGGCAAGATCAAGTTCAGTGATAGTTTGACTGCACATCTGGAAAAGTTGGCTTTTACAGTAAAGTTACTACAAATTAACATTTAACCTAAATATTTATATTTTATAATTACCATTCCATTAAAAATGCAATTTATTAGTTATGCTTCAATCTGTTCTCTGTCTCTGGGTTAAGAGTGTATTGTTTCACTCGCTGTGTGACGTCATCTAATGCTGTCTCAGGAGTTGTGTTGGGCAAATCTTTTAACTCTTCATTATTCATTAGTTTCCATTCTGGTCCTGCTACCTCCTGGGACTATCAAGTCATCAAATGCTTGCACTCGAATATTATTATTGTTGGCACAGGCTTGTCAGAGCATAAGAGTTCCTGGCAAGGCACACAAGGGAGTGGTGTGTTGTAAGTACTCATTTCTGCAAATTATTATCATCTTCCTGAGTTTCGTCCCTGTTATTTATTTCCTGTGACAAGATTCTGTGTGCAATCCTGTACCACTGTAAAAGTATTTCCTATTAAACTTTCTGACATTCTACCCTTTTTTTTGGAAAGAATTATTTGCATTTTCCTTCTTTTTGCTGATTTATCAGCATAATTCAGCTTTCTAGAAAAGGTGCAGGAAATAAAGGTGATATCTGCCATATGAAAAAAAACTCTCTATGAGGGCTAGTTTTGCAGCAACAAGGGCAGATTTAAATTTCTAGAGATCATTAATAAAATTCTTGTACAAGCCTAGTGCAGAAACCTAGGAAAACTAAGCTAATCTCTCTGGTCTCTCTGGTGCTCAATCAGCAGATTTCCCCCATCTGCAAACATGAATCAGTTGTCTTAGAAGAAGACATTTTATGCAAGGGAGGTTATGCTGTTACCTAAGGTGCTTTTTTTTCCTTTTCTTTTTCCCCTCCAATGCATAATGCTCCATTATATTGTATAACACGCCAGGTGTGTAGCTTTGTTTCACAACCTTCTCCTTTGGAGAGGCAAGTGGTGGGAGTGCTCTGGTACCTTCTGCTGGGTGACAGGTTCCTTGTTTGATCTGCTGGTGAGCTTGTGGGAGATGCTCCTGATCCTCTCACCTCTCTACTCTAACAGCTACTCTTTGCTTTATGAGGGCACTGTAGTTTCCTGCCCTGCTTGTTTATTGGACTTACAATAACTTTGTAAGGAGTTTCTGTTACTGATTTAAGTTAGCTGATACAGTCCTCTTAAACAAGTTTAAATCCTAAACAGACCAGTTGCCTTAGATGAGAGTGACTGGTTACCCAGGGATAGTTCTGCTCTTTTATTTTTCCAAGACTTCTGTACAATATTACAGTGACAAAAAATAAACATAAATGCTTCCTTGAGATAGTAAAACATCCGAACGCCAGAAGATTAGTTATCATTTCCAGTGATTTTCTTTCCCTTTGAAGTACTTGGGACAACAGTGTGGCTTCATTCAGCCTTCCAACTTCCAACATCTAGACGCCTATATGGAATATATGTATTCTATATATAGTGTTGTTTCCTTCTCTAATTTTGTTTTACCTTTCTAATATCCATCTGTAAGGTCAAACATACACAGGTATTCTTCCCAAGAATGCCAAGGCAGTGGAAGGATTGAAGGTTTATTTCAGATGCAAGGACCACTTCTAAACGATGCTGCACACACTGGGTCCTGGGGAAAAAATCAATGCCCCACCTTCTCCAAAGCCTTTTTTATCTTCTCTGTCTCTCCTCCCTCACTCCCTCTGGCCTGAGGCGGCCTTGTACATGTCTGCAAACATATTATTTCTCTGCATACCAGGGAGAGACAGAGCTTCTCCCCGCAACTTTATCTGAAATGTAGAAGGAATAAAAACAAAAAATCTAACCCGTTTGAGAAGACATTTTTCAGTCTTCCTAGGTGAAACCAGTTCTATCTTTCCCTTACAAATTCTTGCACAGTTGCACCATCTTTTCTTGTGTAACTCCTAGTCTTTCCCACTGAATGGTAGAGCTTATCATCTTACCATTCCTGCTTCTGTACTGACTTTCTTTAAGGGAATGCACTGTTACTTCCTTAAACAGGAGCATGCTTGCTTTAACTGAAAGTACTTCAGACTGATGTTCTTGGTTTAATCTACCACACCTCATTTAATCTTAATATAGGGTTATGAAGCTGCCTTTTACTCCCCTTCTACAGAGGGAAACTTTCCATGAAAATGTGTGGATTTTCAATTAAATTAACATTTTTCTTATTTCAAAAAGTACCATCATTCTTGAGGAAAAATTAATTTATCAAAACAAAGCCTCTTTATTAAAATCCTTGTGTATATTTTTCAGTTTTTCATCAAAGTCCACCCAAGTCTATCCAATACCTTGGTCTTTTTGGTTCCCATATTGTGCTATAGTTATTATTCTTACTTGAATGGTAAATATTACCTTATTTTCCACTTCAAAGTTTTAAAATGTTTCATTTCAGAAATTTCCATCTTAGTCATAGTTGATGTATGTTTCCCTACATACAGGCATTTTAAGTTCAGACACCGTTTCTCATAAAATGTATCAAATTGGAAGCAGATATTCTAAAGATAGATTTTTCAGAGATAATCTAGGAGGTAACTTCAGTTTTTCTGACAGTATTCAAACTGATATATATGCGAAATACATGAGTGATTTTTTTTTTTTTTCTAGATCTACATACTCACAGAATCACAGAATCAGACGGGTTGGAAAACACATCCAAGATCATCAAGTCCAACCCTTGATCCAACACCACTGTGGTTACTAGACTATGGCACTAAGTGCCACATCCACTCTCATCTTAAAAACCTCCAGGGATGGAGAATCCACCACTTCCCTGGGGAGCCCATTCCAATGCCTGATTACCCTCTCTCTGTAAAGAATTTCTTCCTAATATCCAACCTAAACCTCCCCTGGCACAGCTTAAGGCCATGCCCTCTTGTCCTCCGGCTGGTTGCCTGGGAGAAGAGACCAACCCCCACCTGGCTACAACCTCCTCTCAGGTAGTTGTAGAGAGCGATGAGGTCTCCCCTGAGCCTCCTCTTCTCCAGGCTAAACAACCCCAGCTCCCTCAGCCTCTCCTCATAGGACTTGTGCTCAAGTCCCTTCACCAGCCTGGTTGCTCTTCTCTGGACCTGCTCCAGCGCCTCAATATCCTTCCTGAACTGAGGGGCCCAGAACTGGACACAGCACTCCAGGTGTGGCCTCACCAGTTCCTCTCAAAACAGAATATTGGGTACTGGTGTTTGTGGATTAAGTTAATTGCATGTCCCAAAACTGGGATGATTTTAGGAAAAGTTAATTACTTTCAATGACTTAACTTTTTCAGGATATTTGTCCTTTTCTCACGAGCGTCTTATTAAATGTCAAAGTGATGCAGAATGTGACCAATCATGATATATGTGATGCTTGAAAGAAAGGCCTTTGGACATATCCTAATACGTCTGAGCATGAAATTTTCCTATTTTATATTTAATAAAACCTTTATTCAAAAAGAAAATGAAAAATAATGTTCTTTTGTAATTCAGGTGTCATTAGTTTTACTTTTAAACCTGAATTCATCTCATCTCACCTTACATGGCTGAGAAATCTGTTATGTCTTCATCATCTTTCTGTAAACAATGAAGAAAAGTAAGGGTTTGCCTCATCTTTTCTAACGAAGCAATTAGGATACTAATTTAGGCAATATAAGTCACTAAAAAGTCACAAAGGATGTATTTGAACTGTCCTGCTTATATCACAGATCTCCATCCTAAAGCAAGCTCAGAGGTATAGAGATGCTTCTCGTTACTATGGAGCTTTGTACTATCAATCAGAAAAATCTACCATTCAGTCTTTGAAATCTGAGTTAGGTGAACCTTGCTGATGCTTCTTGCCACTACTGTTACTTTAGTGTTGCTCTTTGGTTCTTTTTCTTAAGGATCAATCAAATTATGTTTGATCCAAAACCATAATAGCTTGAAAAACAAGTCCTTTGCAGTCAGCAGGCTGCAAGCAGCTGGGCTGCTGAGAGGTATTCCTCTTCATGTGGGATTTCTAATGTCAAATTTTCTCTCTTTCTCAGTCAGAGATACAGATCCTTATTTCCGCTTTCATTGAACAGTGAATGAATGATGTTCAACAGAAAAGCTGACTGGATCCACCTGGCAGATGTTCATTCTTCTTCCCTTATGGGAATGGTTTTGAAAAATCAAGATGCACCTCATGCTGTACTTTTTTCAAGAAGTCTAATAGAACATCAGTTGCTATAATAAAAATGTTTTACCTTAGAATTATATGGCAGTAGAAGGTCTTAAAAAATATTCTCTAGCTCCTGACTGGTGAAGAGAAAGAATCTTCTATTTTGAATGGTATAATGTAAACTGTCCAGTTATGCACACTTTAAGTTTTTTGGATTTTAGGGGGTGTAATTAGGAAAATAAACTGTATTCAAGCCATTATAACAATGTAATATATTCTTTGTGAATCTAAAATCAGACAGAAAATGAATCCTCTCTCTGGTAGGCTAAATTTGGATTTTTATAAACATAAAGAAAAGACCTGAATTTTTATTTCAGATTAAACTTGTCTATCTGAATTTCCAAAAAGGGTATCTAACCCGAATATACTGAATGCTTGAGTAAAGAAAGCAAACTTGATGCTACAGTTGGATGTACTTATACAGGCTTGAATTCACCTACATTTTCTGACTGTCTTGAGTTTGAAAGTAACTGTATAAGGGAGCTTATTTTTTTGCCAGTCAAACCAACTTGCATTGAAACATTACTTTAAGAAACCCCTCAACCACTATGCCTGGCTGAAAAATAAGAATAATACTTGAGAAGCACTTTACTTGCAACCTAAAGAAGTACTGGAGGGAATGACCAGAAGTATCTTCAGAATAGTATTGTTTTCAAAAAGTAAACATGCAGGCATTCTATTTTTACATGTACCTGAAAATCATTCATGAAAATATGCCACCTTTAACTTGGGCAGAAGAATTTGGTGATGTTTTCTGGAGTTTTTGTGTGTATTTTTTAAAAAGTTTCCTCTTTTCTTTTGTTGTAACCATTGTGAAACCATGAAAAATTTCTGGTGTTTTCAGATGTGTATTAGCCACTGAGTCCCCTTTCATAACACAAACCACAGGGGGCTGCTTCAGCGCAGGAACTTGGAACCCGAGTAAACTTCTGAGTTGCAGCCTTGGCTAACATAATTATTTTCACTTTTTCTGCTACCTGGAGCTGTTTTATTAGCTGAAGATAGGAAGAAGTGCTACTAGAGTTTCACCCAGTAATTTAAAGATAGATAAGACTTTGAGAATATAATATCCTCTTGGAGCTATTCTCAACTTTTATGAAGAGCGGTTGATGGGGAATTCATCATAGAGATTTAATCCCTTAGGCCTTCTTGATCTGTGCAATGTGTAAGATACATGATCTCAAACAAAGGATTTTACACCACTGACGTTTATGATTCCCTACTTTAATTTTGTAGACAGTGGATTATAGAGCTAAAGTTCAAAAATCTCTTTAAAAGTAATGGTGCTATAGGACTTCCAAGCTATATGATGATGAAACTTCTCTACATGACAGCAGTGCACGGACTGTGTCTTGTTGTACTGAGAAAAGCAAAGGGTTTTTTTTTCTGACTGCTAGCTGAACTTGTGGTGACTTTCTTTTTTTTTTTTCTTTGTTTGATTTTTTCCCAGCTTTCATTTGCAGCAACAACCCCAGAGCTGGCTGATAAGAAAAAATATCCTTATTTCTTCCGGACAGTGCCATCTGATAATGCAGTGAATCCAGCAATTTTGAAGTTACTCAAATACTATCACTGGAAGAGAGTAGGAACTTTAACCCAGGATTTACCAAGGTTTTCTGAGGTAAGATTTGCATGATTTCTAGTACACACAGAGAGCTACTAGTATCAGATTTCTAAGGAGTTAATTCCTCTATTAATAGCAATTAAGAAAAAAGAAACAGACCCACTGTATCAGTCTTGTTTGGCTTTCTCTTAGTAGGTCACATTTGCTGTATTGAATAAGCTTAATTCCCTTCTGGGGTTTATTTGACTGTCTGTAATAAAAAACTACCCATGCTTTTTCATGTCTGTTTTTTTCCACCTAAGATCATTGCACCCAAATGCAGAGTTCCTTTATGCTCTTTGACTTGCAAAAGCGTATGTTTTTGAGGGAGGCTTGTATCCTGACACTGGCTCACATAAAAGAGAGAATAAATCAAATGTTGTTGTGTTCCTTTTGTGCTCTGATTTATTCTAAGCATCAATCTGAACTATGATGAACAAAATCTGGTAAGTCTATGGCTGAAAATATTGGAGGATCTCACTGAGACAGCAATGACTTGAAGCCCACAGAACTATTAAGATGACATGCCATGCACCCCCAAAATCTTCTGAGTTTCACCCTGAGCGTCTTTTGGTCGTAGAAATGGCAGTAAACTATTAACCAAGTGACTTAAGTCTCGTTTTAACAACGGAGTAAAAAAAGCATCCTTTAAGTAGTTAGTTACAAAAAGACAAGGGAAAGAGTTGGTCCATTAATTGACAGAGAGGCAAAACAAATAGAGGCATGCCTTGTTGTTTGGTTATTTGTTTTTTTTTTATCTTCCTCAACATTCATTTTAAAAAAGGCTGACTGTGTTCTGAAGCCTAGCATAATTAAAACTACTGAAGAGGGATAAGAACAGGTTAGAGTCTGCTTAGATGAGTCAGATATTTTCAAATTGTCTCACACAATTAATTCACTATGGAATACTTAAGAAATCTTACAATCTTCCCTTATGAGCTTCAAAAATTAAAGGATAAAAAGTAAATGAATTTTAGGGGGAGGGAAGAAACATTTGTGTTTTATCTTTCCCAAAAACACATAAAGGCCCAGGGAATTATAGGCCAGTCAGGCTAAATTTAATTCCTGAAAAGACACTTGAGCAGCTAATCTGTTTGGAATCACACAGAAGATAAAAAGACGTTAAACAATAGCAAAAATGGATTTGTCCAGAATAAATCTGATTTCCTTCTATGACAAGATAACAGATCTCAAAGAGGTGTGATAGTGATAAGTGTGGTGTTTTATTACTTACAAATATGTTAAAAGTGCTCCTAAAGAAAAGTAGGGAAACTTGATCTTGGTGAAGATAATTGTAAGGGCAGTCTACTCTTTAACAAATACTCCTGCCACCAAAGTTAATTGACATCAGGTCAGTCAAATATTTGTTTTTAAAAGAAATGCTGAAGCTAAAAATCACCAAAAAGTATAGTATGCTTTACCCTTCTCTGTCTTGCAATTATAATTTCAGTGAGTAGTTATCAGTGGTTTAGCGTCAAACAAGAAGGATGAGATTCTGTCAAGTGGTTTTCTCTAGAAAGAGATAAGGTTTTCTCTGGACAGTGGGATAGAGAAAATGTTTATTAAATTGCAGTTGATACTTACTTGGGAAAAGCTGCAAGTACTTTACAGAGGACAGGATTAGGTTTCAGAATGATATTGATTTAACCCCAGCCAGCAGCCAAGCCCGACATGACCACTCACTCACTCCCCTCCAGCAGGACTGGGGAGAGAATCTGAAGGGTTACAGCTGGAAAACTCATGGGTTGAGATCAAGACAGTTTAATAGGGAAGGCAAAAGCCATGTGCACAAGCAAAGCAAAACAAGGAATTAATTTCACTTCTTCCCATGGGCAGGCAGGTGTTGAGCCACCCCCAGACCAGCAGGGCCCCATTATGGGTTAATGGTTACTTGGGGAGACAAACACCATCACTTCAACAGTCCCCCACTTCCTCCTTCTCCCCCCCACTTTATATACTGAGCATGATGTCGTATGGTATGAAACATCCTTTTGGTCAGTTTGGATCACCTGACACAACTGTGTCTCCTGCCAACCTCCCATGTACCCCCACCTCTCTTGACAGCTTTGCAGTACGAACAGCAGAAAAGGCCTTGGCTCTGTGTAAACACTGCCCAGTAATAACAAAAACATCTCTATATAATCAACCCCATGTTCAGCACAAATCCAAAACATAGCCCCATACAAGCCACTCTGAAGAAAATTGACTCTACCCCAGCCAAAACCAGCCCACTGATAAAAGTTTTAATATAAATAATATTTAAGTGAAAAAAATTACTGTCTAGGCAGCAGATTTCCAGAGAAGGACATGGAAAGTGCTACAATAAACCACAAACTGAGTCAGGGTCAAGAAGTTCATAGTGCTTGACCTCTTGTAAAAAGTGGAAAAGAAAAAAACAGCTCCCATTTCACCACACCAATGTAATGCAATATTGACACGACACACTGAGTAAACTTCAGTGCTACTTAGTGTTCATTAGATGTAAGTTGGAACATCAGATCTGGTATCATCTTCAAGAAGGAAGTAAATCAGAGACATCTATAAAAAAGTTCAGTCATCTGGAAACAAGTTTAATGAGAATGATTAGAAGTGGAAAATAGTGGAATAGACAGGGTAGGTTTTTTAATCTTTCTCTCCTGTGGCTTTTTAGGATAAGACTAAACAAACACAACATAGGGTTTCTTGGTTTTCCTTTGTGACAGAGGGATGGACTTCATGTCTGTCAGGGTCACTTAAGAAGTGTTAAAACTGCAACTTTCAAGGGTTTGCAACAGTGCTGCACTTGGTTCAAAGCCTTTCCATTCCTCTTGAAAGGTAAGCAACAACCTTCTGTGTCAGACTGCAAACTCAATTTAGTGTAATTCCTTAAAGCTTTCAGGTAAAGCAAGATCCAGTTAAAGCTTCCTTTAATTCTGATTATTATAGAGCATGTTGAGTCCTGCGTCTCCAAAACGATTAGAGCTCAATCCTTCCTTTTTCAGCTCCATGCAAAGTTTCTCCTTTCCCCATGCAGACAGTGAAAGCACAGGAAAAAATTAAGGAAATAATTAATTTGCTGTCAGGGATCAGCAAGGGATAGGAGCCACCAGCAACAGAGCAGAGAGCATACGGTGTCTGGGCAGACAGAGCCCAGTCCCACTGCAAGGGAGAAGGGCAGTCCCAGCGATCGAGGCCAGGATCAGCCAAGTGTTCAGACTATCAGGCAAGTAAGTCCATAGCACTGAGGCAGGTCTAAGGCCAAGCTGGGAAATCATTCTACAGGTCAGGATGAGGTGTAGTGGCTGCTGGACAGGTCTGTGGCAGAAACTGAAAACACAGGACTAAAGGTGTGGTTGGAAGTCCCAGAGGAAGGACCATCAAGGCCTGTTAGTGACCCCCTGGTGCTGGTGTAAGTCTATACATCCCCTGAAACCGTCATTTTTCTCTCTAAAGAAACATCAGGCAAAACTACACTTCTAACATTTTTTTTTTTAAAGTGACAAAATAGTTGAAAAGCATCTAAAACTTCTCTCTTTGTTGTAAAATGCCACTGAGTTTAGGATCTGATTGGTCTAATGTATACTGAAAATACATTACAAACCACTAGATCAGAAGTAACTGAATGTCATCTCTGTTACTCTCTTTCAAAATAAAATAAGTAGAAATAAATTAATGGAATCTTTAGAGAAGCCTGTGTAGTAACTCAGGAGGTTTTAATCTCAGCAGCAAGACAGAGCAGTTCTCTCTCTCATTTTTCCATGTCCCGGAAAGACTGTATCAGTTTGACAGATCTCTTTTTTTTTAATCTAGAACAATTTGTATATCTAAATTTCCTCCAGTGGCCCTTCCACCTAAGCACATACAGGAATAGATACTTCTTTCTTGTTCTTGTTGAATAGGGACTTCATTCTCATGTAGTTTAGTCAACAGGAACTCTGATTGCATCTCTTCAACTGCCATCTAACTTAATTTTTTTGGGGGGAAGGGGGCTGATCACATTTTTCCTTAGCTGGATCACTGTCTTATCTCCTGCATAACTTCAGCTCATCTAACTTCTTTGCAAGGTAGCTGCTCTTCAGAGTCATAAAGCTTTTTGGTTTATGTTGCCTTGTAATAAGACAGTTGTCTCAATTGCTTAGATTATCAGTCTTATTCCAATATATCTCTGAAGGCCAAAATCACAGAGGATGTGTTACTTCTATTTCAGTTGTTTCCTTTGGAAACTCTTTCTGCCGAGACTTTGCATTATCATCCATTTCATTTTAATTGGTGGTAAATCTTCTCTTTCTTATTTAAAAAATGTTATATCTTTCTTATTTTCCAGGTCACGTAGAGAAACAAAGGGTAGGTAGAGAGAATGGAGAAGTTTATGGTAATGTTTCAGTTCTTAAAGCACATGGGCAATATCTATATATCTCATACTGTTAGTGTGGCTCGAGATTCCCTTTCTTGGCATTACTTGGATCTCAAGGATTATGACTTTTCAAGTGACCTGAATTCTATGGCTGCCAACAACTCAGCTCACTGTTAGCATCCTTTGTGAGTTCTTCGGGTCTGTTTGTACAATCAGAAATATCCCTCCACTGGAATAATTTTTAAATTGTGTAAGTTGGCTTGGTATAAGGGTAATATACACACCTCATCAGTTTTGTTACTTAAGTAGGACATGTTCATACCTATTGTGCTTCTGTGTCCTAGATTTTATGGATTGCTGCCCTGTTCTCATCCTCTGGGAGAAGACTCTGTTTCAAAAGTTAATTCTGGGGCAAAGATTTATAAATGAGGTTACAAAATATTTTCAGGAGCTCCAGCTTAAAGTATTTGCTGTATATAACCACAGGGTAATTGAGGCTGGAAGAGACCTTGAGAGGTCTCTCATCCAACCTGCTGCTCAAAGCAAGGCTAACTTTAATGTTTATCAATCCTGAAGTAGCTGTTTGTCCTGGTTCCAGCCAGGACAGCGTTGATTTTTGCAGTAGCCTCTGTACCCTCTGTCGTTAGTATTGTTGCTGTTAATGTTCATTTTCTTATCTCATTGCTGTTTGCACTAAATTGTTTTTATTTCAACTCGTGATCTTTCGGTTTGGTGCTCGTCTCCGGCCCACTGCAGGGGAGGAGGCGGGGGAGTGTGAGTGAGTGGCACATGGTTTCATTGGAAGCCTTAAATTGGAGAATAATGTTCCTGAACCATGACACCATGACACACCATGACACACACTTTTTTTGGAAAAGTCCTGACTATGTCCTGTTTCCAATTCCCAGGTGAATTTCCAGCTGATTAGAGATTATGCAGTGACTGGTGCCTCCAATTTTCATGCTGTTTGGCACTACCTGTTTGAGACTGTATTTTGAATTAGGCAAACCAAGCAATATTCCTGTAGTCTGTCGTTTGCTATGTTTCATGCCTCCATGGGAAGAGTTGTGAAAATTAAGTTATACTTAATTATTAATAAGTTAAAACTTTTGGGAGCCACCAGTATTGCAGAAGATGTAAAGGGTTCAGAATATGATTGCTAAACAGAAAAATGTGTACTGTGTGTGTATTGTGTACTGGGTTTCAGGTAATGCTATATATGCTAATCAGTAATTCTAGTTTACCTTACTTCAGTATTTTTCTGTTATTTCCTTTTTTTTTGTTCATAGGATTTTTCAAAATGAAAGTTGGCACTTTATTGTACTGGTACACTAAGAGGGATTCTGTCTTCCTTTTTTTGTGATAGGACATGTCCTCTAAACTGGCTTCAGTTGCTCCCTTTTGCTATCCTCTCATGTTAAAATTCAGTGAAACTGCATTTTAACTTACCATTTGGTAGCATATTAATGATATTTCTAGATTTTTTTAAATATATGTTCCCCTCCCACTGAATATCTTGTCTGGGATTGTTTTTAAAATGAGTTAAATTCTGTTCGTCTCAAGTGACTCTTTGTTTTTCTCTACTTCTTAATAATCATCTCTTTATGTGATTTCCCTGCTTCTTCATGGAAATATTGAGAACTCCTAATGTAATTTTATCAGTGTAGGTGGGATTTCAAAAAGACAAGAAATGAGAAGTGTTCAGCAAGCTAATGAAATAGATTAACAGTATGAAAAATAAAAGATAAAACATTCTCTCTTGTGACTGTCACAGTGTTCATTGAGTTCAATAACCTAAAAATACCTTCGTGACAGAAACTAAAAAGAAACAAACCTTTTAAGTGGACAAAATAGCACTTTTACTGGCAAACATGATTAACACTCTTAGGATTTCTTTAGATTGTGCTGCATTTAGTACACTGACATCATCTGCAAAAATCAGCAGGTTATCAGGGTCCATTTTACCTAACTTGAAAGAATTGAGTATCTCAATTCCAAGTCTTATCCCAGAAAATCTAGAAGTTTATTTATCTGCAAGTACTGGGGTCAAGAAGATTAATCAGCTGTTAAACTGCTTGGAGTTACCATGTCCAGGACTGGAGCAAGTACTTGAGTTCAATTTAAAAAATATGTCTATTTCCTGTCCCTTTTATTATGAATGATTAAAGCTAGAATTATCTCCGGTTATGAGAACAATTTTTAAGTGTTTTTGTGTGTTCTCTTCAGTGCTATTGTCTCTTCATAGATACATTTATTTATTTGAATTTTTTTTTATAAAAACAAACTAATCTTTTCCTAAGAAGTGTGATTATTTCTGTATTATTCTAGTTGTATCAAACTCAGATTTATACCATATTTTCTCTGTATTCATTCTTGCTTTTAGATGGTTTTGTGATGGTTCAGGATTGAGTTTCAGCAGGTTTCAAAACCTCTTATGCCCTGTGAGGAGCGTGGAACCTTTGTAGGACTGGAGATACCTTTTCCTAAGAAAAAGCTTTAAGAAAAGACATCATAGTCATGCCCCTTGGAATTTAAAGCTTGACATGTAGGAGAGCATACATAGTGTCACACAGTCACAATTCTGCCTTCTTTTCATGTTAATAATTTACTCTACAGGAAAAGAGGGGTCCAAGATGAGGATTAACACTATTCTAAGATTTTTTCATGCATTCTCAGTCATGCCCAAAACATGTGTCTACCCTGTCATTAAATTCTCAGTCATGCCCAAAATGTGTGTCTGTACTGTTACTAGTACAGTGCTATCCATCCTCTGATTATCTGTGCTATAGTGTTAGAGTGGGGATCTTGAATGAAGCAGTGGTGTGGACCATGCTATAGCCTATGGCTCAGTCAGGCAGTCTCCCAGAGAAATAAGAATGTAAGCTGTTAACAGCTGGCCAGTCTTTTTTCATTCGTCTGGAACAGACAGATTGATCTGCGTGTAGTTTGGCTTCCAGTGCAGTTTCATGTTTTATTTACTTCCCTATAATTGCAGACTGCTGATGAAAGGGGTGGTCCTCTGCCTGTCTCCCAGGTTTTGGCCTTCTCTGCTGCAACTGGTCTTAGCAGTCATTTCACTGTGTTGTCAATCAGCTCATCTATCCAAAGCTAATTTTCCATTTTTAGGGAGTCTCAAGCTCTAGGGTTATAATTTCCTCTGCATTTCTAAAGTCCTTTGAAAAAGTGGGAACTTAAATTTAATGGAGATGAAAAAGTGGGAACTTAAATTTAACGGAGACTTACTGGACATCACTCGAAGTGCAGAGTAAAGATTTTGCACGGTGGGAGTGTGAAGGACTTTTTTTTTGGGTGGGTGGGGAGGGTTGAGAGGTATTTTCACATCTGAGAGGTGGGAGTGGGGCATGAAGTGGATCTAGGTATTTCTGTTTGTTAGGAAAGAGTATTGCCACGGTGAATTTCTTTTGTTGTTTGCAAAAAATATGACAATAAGATGAAAGCAAAACAGAGAAAAGTTGTTGGTGGGACTTCTACAGGTTTTGAACACTACTGAAGTACTAAATACAGCATGATTCTTCTGAGTCCTGGTGAATATTTAGAGGCCATGAGATTATTGGAAGATCCTAGGATTATGATACAGGAAATGGGGACAAATTGGAGAGATAGAAACTTAGCCTTTCATTTTTCCCTCTTTATCGGAAATGGTCTGTGC
This sequence comes from Oxyruncus cristatus, assembly GCA_013399855.1. Taxonomy (NCBI): domain Eukaryota; kingdom Metazoa; phylum Chordata; class Aves; order Passeriformes; family Cotingidae; genus Oxyruncus; species Oxyruncus cristatus. The sequence continues at coordinate 1,450,084 of VXAY01001956.1, read as the reverse complement.
ACATTCTGCGGCAGAATACGGAGTAATTTTTAGCTAAGAATGTAGATAGTAATTAGAAGTGACTATGTCCAGGCAGACTTTTAGTGCCTTCACAGATGAAGACTGCACAGCTTCTCTGGGCGACTTGTGCCAGTGCTTGGTGATCCTCACAGTTACAGAGTGTTTTCTGATGTTCAAATGGTACTTCCTAGGTTTCAATTAATGTCCATTGACTCTGATCCTGTCACTGGGCACCACTGAAATAAGCCTGGCTCCATCCTCTTTAATCTTACCTTAATGTATTAATACACACTAATGAGATTCCCTCTCAAGCTTTCTTTTCTTCACGTTGGACAGTCCCAAATCTCTCAAGCTCTCCTCATAGGAGTGATGCTCCAGTGTCCTAATCACCTTCGTGGCCCTTCACTGGACCCTCTCCAGTGTCTCCATGTGTCTTGTGTTGAGAAACTGAGAACTGGACCTGGCATTCCACGTACGGGCTGATTAGAGAGTTGAGGGGTAGGATCACCTCCCTAGACCCGCTGTGACAACACCCTTCCTTCATGCAGCCCAGGATGCCATTAGCCTTATTTGCCACAAGGGCTCATGGCTGGCTCACGGAAGGAGCCACCCATTACTATTTCTTGCCACTTTTTCCTGGTGGTCTTCCCTGGTTTAGGGTCAGGTTTAGGTGCAAGTGACCCAGATACTTTACTTGAAAGCGCGTATGGCTCATCTTCAACTTTGAGGGTGGTAAATCTCTTTCGTATTTTTAAGCCTTTAGGTGGAGGAGGAATCTTCCTCTTGGTGTCAGAGATCACAATTTGGGACAGATGGTGTCTCAATCTCTGCTGAACCCTGGGTACAAAGATATTGAAACTCTAGTGTCTGTAAGAAGTTTCTCAGAGGGTTCCTGGGAGTTTCCTGATGATGCTGGACCTTGTCCCTAGATGATTGAAGAGCAAAGCCCATAGACTGCTGCACAGACTGCTGTGTCCTTGTGCGACACAGGAAAAGCAAAGTGTGTAAGGAAATAATACAAAGGGAGGCAGAGGGCAGGAAAAATGAATCACAATATAGTTTTATCAAAGGAAAATTATTTCAGAGATGGTAAGCTAATTGATTTCTTAGAACTACTAGAGTGGATTTTAATGCTTAGCTGAATTTTATTTTGGTTGGCACAGTGCCTTGCAGGACCTGGGCAGAATAGGGAGGATAGGATCAGTGCAGGGATTTCTAAGGCAGTTCAGAAGCACAGCCAGAGAGAAGACTGCCGCAAATAGTATTTTCAGGATAAAGAAGTTGCCAGTGATTTTTTCTTTTTAAAGGAATAGCCCTGGGACCAATTGTTTTAATTGTATTAATTTATTACATTGGGGAGAACAACTTACAAACTTGTGAAAGTTGTAGACGACACAGGGAATGAAGAAATTCCCATAACAAAAAGAAAATAATCATCATAAGGGATGGTCTGAGTGATCTTGTTAACAGGAATTAGAAAGGAAGTGTGGTAGGCTTCACATGTGGTAAGCTTACTAGAATTTCTAGGATTTTAATTAAACAGATTCCAGCTGTTGCAGGACCATAAGACATTGGCGATGGTTTCAAATTCTTTTCCTTTTAAATTCTTTTGCTTTGAAACATTATAGCTATAACTTTAAATATTTTACTGCAGATTTAACTTTTGGTTTTGTAAAATGTTTTACAGCCTACAGCATATGAAGAGACTTCCCATGTGTGGATTTTTTTAAACTATATATCAACTGTGTGGTTGTCCCAGGCAGTCCCTTTCAGTAATAAATTCTTGTGGATTTTAGACACACCCCGTTCTTAATAAGAGTGTCCTTTCCTAGTTCTTTCCTAGATCTAATCAATCAGAATTGTAACCATGAGCTCCTTCTGCAAGTAAAAATTTTTGATTTGTTTAATCAGTGTTCCATCACTTTGTGGAGAACTTCCTTATGAAAAATGTATTTTTTCTTTTTGTTAGAAAATACAGAATTAATCAAACCCCAATTATTTAAAAATTAATTATAATAATCATACTGTTTTGATATTGAAGCTACACTTGAAGGTGTTTTAATTTTTGCCAAATGCCTCTTTTAAAGTCCAGATCAGGCAAAGTACTTGGACATTGTATTAGTATTGCCTGGCAGAATGAATGCATGAGAGCTTCCAGCACACACATCTAAACTTTGACTGCAGTCAATACAGTTAGAAAGAACTTGAGATCAACCCTTTTTGTAAATGTCAAAAGCTAAATCACATAAATGTTAAATAGGAGTTAGATTCACTATTGCAGTGGCTGTCTTGGTTTACTCTCCGGAGCTCTTTGCAATTGCTGTAAAGAAGCTTCAAAGAGGCTCAGAAAGCTAGGTCTGTAAGAAGTATTTAGGCTTCTTATTCCTAGCGTCAAAACCTGTGGAGTTCAGTTGTTCTTACTCCTTACACAATTGATGGACTAGTGGATAAATCATTTTTGGATGCATTCCCAAAATCAGAGATGACAGCACACAGACCAAGGAACTAGTAAGGGTAGCCAAGAGTCAGCACTGAGATTTCCATGCATTATAAATCCTGCCATTTTTCTAGGAAGTTAAAGCCTTCCTCTGGGGCTATAGAGAGGTATTTCTATACATATGGAATTCGCATCCCTGAATAATTTTCTGGGCTCCAGAGTGCTACTCTCTGTACTTCAAAGGCTGAATGGAGGTCAGTCGTTTCTCTCAGAAAGCTATTTCTGCAGATGATGATATTTTTGTCTTAGTTTCTCTTTCAAGAAGACACCAAAGAAGTGGAAATTCTCTTTTTTCTTCCCTTCTCTTTGAATCCTGTGAAAGGAATTCAAACTTACATCAGCCTGCCATCAGGACAGAGTGGCTGACATCTGCAACCTTTTTGGGAACTAACTCCAAGTACTTTCGGTACTGTAATAAATGGGAGAGTAACCCATTCCAGAAAGGTACAGTGTAGGTGGAAAACTAGGAATATGTCCAGACCCATAACAAGAAATGCTTATGTTTGCTCTGCACTGTTCCGAGGGAGGAAGGTGGGTGGTGAATTCCTGTATTTTATTCTGCAAATTGCACATGTACTAAAGAGAGGAGGAATACAGAGCAGAATCAGTGTTGTAGAGAACATTTCGCTTACAAAACTTTTTAAAGTTCAGCCTGTACATGAACATTGAGTTGGCAGTTGTTTGGATGATGAGAAATGAGCAGATGTTGGTCTTTCTCGTGGAGAAACTGTTCTAGTCATTCCTTCAATATGCACAGTTAGTGATGTGGCATGTGCAGAAGTGCCTTTGCTGCGCCTTTTTTTACCATGCAGACACATAGTGGAAATTTGTTCTGACATGTTTTACATCCCTGATCTAAATAGGGGTTGCTAAGAGAAACTAAAACTTCATGATGACAGATGAGACAATGTGTGGCATTGACAGGTCCCAACAGCCACGATAAAACTTCCTTAATAAAACTCTGTGATCCAGTGCAGCTTGCCAGACAGGACAAACAGGTGTGAAGGGCTGGGGGAATCTGTTAAGCCGCGTCAGTTGCATATCTCAGGATGCAGTTACTTTTCCTACTGGGTAAGTAAACAGTGGCATTTAGAAAAATGCATTAGTCAAATGTATGTGTGGGAAACGGGAGGCTATGGCTTTGCAGTTATCAGGGGTGGTGCTTTGCATGGTGATTGCTGAAACCATGGCTTCCTACAGAAGCAAGAATCCATCCATAAAACAAATGTCCTATTCAATATAGAACCACACTGCCCCACAGTTCCTCTTGCCTTCAAGTTAAGGACACAACAAAGTTCTTGTTTGCAGTCACTAAGAAGGAAGCAGGAATGTTTTCCCCAGACTTTACTTGTCCCACTTTCCCCCCTTGCTTTGTTTTGAACTCTTCTGAACTTGTTTTCAACTTGTCATGCCTCCAGCTTGAAAACTTCCTGTCTCTGATCCTTGTGCTTCTTGAGGTCACATACAGTAGAGGTATGGTCTACTGTACCCTTCATCTGTCTAAAGTGGTTCTGTATATGGGATTCTAATTTTAAACAGAACGGGACTGCAGAATCCAGCTGCAGCAACTTTATCAACGAAAAGCCTAGCCTTTCATGTTCTTCAAGTAATTTTAATCACTTCCCAGCTTCATTAATAATATGTCCACATGTCTTTTTAAGACATGTTTTCTCTCTAAGGCTCTAAACCATCAATTTATGTCAGCATTAAAATCACTAGTTGGAAGGTATGAGAGGGTGAAATCTCTTTCAAAATACAAAATATTTTATAAATTTTGATTTTCACTACATGGCTTTCAATCCAGTTCTAACAATTACAGGAAGAATTCAGAGACCTGACCCCAAGGTTAGCATGGTTCCAAATTGCCATGCTCATGCAGTGTGTTACATGCAAAGTTTCCAGCTGTGATATGTTTGTCTACACTGAGAAGTTATACTCTTTGCAGTACCAGAGACTGTAGGCCTGTCGACATCACATTGAAATGCTATGCCCTGGAGGAGAGGAGGGAAATATGTGAATTATCTTTTGATTATGATAGGCTGCAAAGTAGCCGTCAGCTCTTATTTTGTTTACCAGTCATTTTCTTCACTTTAGCTTTGTTTGTTTAATTTCAGCTTGTATAATGTTCTGATGCACCAGCAAACTAATTTGCCTACAGCCTAGAAAAACTCATGTTTTGCCTCTGTCAAGTCTAATGATTGCAAGTGTTTGCTCTTGCACTGGTGGAACAGACAAGTGCTCTGTGTTACCTCGTCAGCCTTCTGCAATCAGTCCTGAGGTCTGCCCTCAGACCAGCTTTGCTTCTCTTGTCCATCTTGCTGAAATGAAAAACCATGGTATTTGTTATGAGGGTTTCTGTGATAGATGCCATCATCCATGGGTTCACAGAGGCTTTTGTTTATATGAATATTGGACACTTTAGAATGAATGCAAAGACAGAAAGCAAGAACTTCACAACACCCTTTCACCTGGAAACTCGTTGTTTTTAGCTTTTCACTTCTCTTGTACTTACTTATTCTATGTGCAGCTCTGCAAATACAAATCTAAAGAAATCTCCCTACCCTAACTTCCTTGTTTAGCTTAAACTTTGTTTCCTCAAAAGGCTTTACATAACTTGTTTAGTTCTTTCCATAGAAAATACTTGCCATCACTTTCCTAAATTTATCTCTGATTGCGCCTTTCTCTCAGGCAGGATTCCTGTATGTTATTGACCGACACTCTTAGGCAAATTTTTTACTAGGTAAAGATGGATTCTGAATAGTTGATAAAACAGACTTTTTTCATCATTATTAAATGGAAGACTAGACTCAGAATTGGTCCTCTTAAATGTTTACGGTATTAATGGGGTGTGACCCCATGTGTCAAACCCTCTACAGACCTAGGTAAAGCCTCAACTTCAATGATGAACTGAGAACACACCTGAGAACAGGGCCAGAATGCTCCCTTTACTCACAGGAATTGCTCTGCATTTGGGACTCTTTTTTGTGTAATTTTAGCAACCTGAACAGTGCTGTGTAGCCTAAGCTAATCATTTATAGCCTGTGGGCACCTCTCACCCCAAGGTGAGGTGTCTCAATGGGAAAAAGTTGGTGATGCTTCCAGATTCCTACAGCTTTGCATTGCCTTACCTAATCTAGGAACCACAGGAGAAGGAGATTATCACGGCTGAGTGAGATGATGGTAGGCAGGGGTTAAAAGCACGGGGTGTAGGGTGATGGGAGCAAGAGAGACTACAGGAACAACATAGCAGGATGAAGGGACACCTGCCTCAAATAGTCCCTTACTGAAAAATACAGTAGAGCATTGCTATGTTGTGACAGCTATTCTCATTGATCAGAGTTTGGTGGAATTAATCAGGCAGCCTGAAATATGGAACATACTGAGCTTTGAATACTGGCTTAACATATTTGCATAAAAAGAAAATGGTTAATGAAATTAAATAGATTATTTTTATTTCTCTTGTGGAAACATCATTTCTGCTGAATGAATAGTAAGCAGTCTGTGGAAATTCATGAAGTAAGCGATTCACATTTACTAGAAAGTAAACTTAAACAAGTCTCCCAGATCCTTTGAATCTATGGTAGAAATTCTATGTCAGTTTAAATACAACTGTAGACAAGTACTGAATGCACATTAATTTTCAATTATCAGAGTGAAAGACCTCTTTCCTGTAACATTCAATGTAAGAATGAAAGACTGGCAAGGAAAAATAATGCAAGTCTTTTCAGGTGTACACAGTATCGTTGTTTGCATTTCAGTCAGCAATGCAACAAAAGAAAATCAATCTGTAGTTTGGCTTAGCTGCAGACTTTTATCTGTGAAATAGAATTACTTGATAAGCAAATACTAAACTCTGTGGGATCTTAATAATATGTCATCAAGAAAAATTAAAAGTTCTTACTTGTCTCCAAGACAGAAAGGACTTTAAAAAGCATTTTGTTTATTAAGGCTGAGATACTGTCAGCCGCCATTACATGGTGTTAATGCAGTACTTTCTGACTAAAGTATTATGCCCTCTATTTTGCAGGGGTTCAGCTGATAGATTTCCTTCTGGCATTAAATCTTTGTATTTTTCTTTGAAAAGCCTGTTGCATACCAGTAGATCTTAATACAATGTTATGTGGTATAATGTCAAAAATCTTTCCCTGAGCTTCTATTGCTGACCATGACATTGTGTGGCAGGGAGTACCCTTTCAGCCAGCCTGGATCAACTGTTCTGGCTGTGTCCCATCGCAACGTTTTACCTATTCCCCATTTACTGATTTTTGGGAGCAGGAGACAGAGAGGAATCCTTGACACTACGCAAGCACATTTTAGCAACAGCCGAAACACTGGTGGGTTATCACCGCTGTTTTAGAGCACAGCAACACACAGGCTGCTGTGAGCAAAGTTGACTTCATAACTTCATTCCATCCAGACCCAGTACATCATGTTAATCCTTTGTACTCAGGTTGCTGCCAGTGAAATGGAAACCATTAATACTTTTAATCAGTAGATCTTAAATAGATCTACTTTATGCAAATATCAAATAATTTGTCATTTCTGTTATGTACATGAATTTATTATCATTTTGACAATGCAGAGACCAAGGTGCAAATAAATGAAGGAGTTAGACCAGATGCCAGTAAGTTCAAAATATGTAAGTTTTGTTATATCTAGACAAAATGCAGATAGTTTCTCAGTTTGATAAGGAAAAATGCTACAGAATCTGACTAATATATGTATAATCCTGTTGTTTCCCATGTATTCATACTCAAGAACACTAGAAATCTGGGAAATTCTTTGTCACTGTTTTAATGTCTTTGTCACTGTTCTAATGTCTAACAATACACATCAAAAAAAAAAATCTTTTTTTTCATCTTTAACTTCCAGGCACCATATTTTATGTATTTTTGTCTGCTAGATTAAAGAGATTGGAGTTAGAAAATCTCCTTAAGTAGGTAATTTATCATGTACAGTCTGTATCATGAAGATTCAGTTCTGTCTTAATCCATCTTAGAGCTCATTTAGCCTCTCACTGTACATTCTATTTCCAAATTGCAAATCAATCTTACAGTTTTCCTCCAAAGTTTGAGCTTTATCTTGCATTGCTTTTACTGGAAAACTGGATAAAATTGGCTATCTTCAGTTTTGGGAGAATAGATACTTTAGCAGTACTCTAGGTACTGTAAGAGTATGTCTTTTTGCTACGCATATATCTTGAAGTGCTCGTCTTTTTTCAGGTGGGCACAGATTGCCTTCAATCCGTGCTGCAATCCAATATATGCTGGCAAACTCTGAACTGTGCCCAGCAAATGAGTGAGTAGGGCTAAGGATCCCCAGAGCAGTGGTCTCCAAATAGGGGTGTCTGCACCCTAGAGGATGTGCAAGATGATCTGTTGGGATGCAGGAAGAAAATGTCTAAATTTGCATTTTTATTCCTTTTTATACTAAAAATAAGGAAGAAGTTAAGCTTTACTAATATTTAGTACACAAATTGACACTGGTGCATTTAGTTGATCCATGTGTCATACGGTCATGTAGAGTTCATGAGGTGTCCTGAGGGAAGAGTGGATACTTTGCAACGTTTAGGGGTTGAGAGGGTTAGGACATCCTCACTCATTCATTCACTTTCAGCATATTGTGATATATTATGATTTACGTATGCCCAGTTAAGTGGATTTATGGATTATATTATCTAGTTTTACTAAACTACAAAATAGACAACTGGCTTAAAAAGATTCCTGCAAAGCAACTGCAGATCAAAGATAATACTGATACTGTCAGTAGAAGTGAACAAGAAGAAAATGACAAAGCTGGCATTTTTTTTCTCCTGCTAGTATGAGCTTTTCATGAGCTATGTTATGGATAAAATCAATGATCAGCTAGAGATCTGACATGAAGTGAGCCAGAAAAAAACCCCCAAATTACCACTTGAAATAGAGATTTGTAGCTACTGTTGCTAATAGTGAAACTTTCTCTCAAGTTATATTGTGCCTTGAGATGTTTGCTATTGGTTATACATGAAGACATTGCGATTAGAAAAGTTAAGCATCCAGGACATGAAAACAAGCTTCAAGTGATATTTAAAGTCATGTGCTACTCTGTCCAGTACTTTACATAACTAAACATAATGATAACTGTTTAAAAGCAAATTCTGATATTTCTTTATAGGAAAAGAGAAAAAGGCCCATATTATTGGGGCAATACCTGTTCTTCTTGCTGCAGTGAAAATAGCTGAAATGATATATGGAAAACAATAAAAGTCCATTCCTTTGTCAGCAAATACTGTTAAAAGATGCGCGAAAGAATTGCTGAAAAGTTGAAAATCAGATACTAAAACAAAGCAGTGTAGGAGGTTTGGTGCGGCTGGGTGAAAATACAGATGTTTCTAATGTGTCTCAGGTATTTGCTAGATTCTGTTTCAATAATGAAACAGATAAAGAAGTACTTTTTTTGTAAGCTATTGAAAGAAAAATGAACTTCAGAAGATGCATTCTTGACAGTAAATGACTTCGTTAATGAGAGTAATGTTTTATGGAAAAACTATGTAAGTGTAACCACTAATGGAGCAGCTGGGACAAAAAAATGTGTTCGAGGGAGTTGCAGAGCTAGCATAACACATGAAATTCCTTCTCTGTGTCAGCCGTCGACAAGCTCTTGCAGCAAAGAAGCAAAGAAGCCAAAAGTGTATGAAGTCCTGCAGGGTGCTATCGATGTGGTTAATTTTATATATAAAAATACCTTTAAATAGTAGTATATTTACAGTACTCTGTAATGAGGTGGGGAATGACCATGAAAATTCACAGTACCCCATAGAAGTTCACTGGTTTTGTTATGGTGAAGTGCTTAAAAAGGTTGTCAAACTTGAAGATGTTACACATTTTTATGTTACAAGCAAGCATTACAAAGTTGCTGACCCTTTCTGTGAAGAAAGGAAACTGTCCATAGTAGCTATTT
>VXAY01001956.1:1385461-1440610 GCA_013399855.1 Oxyruncus cristatus | reverse complement strand
AAAAAAAAAAAAGACACACTTTGTGTCCCTTCAATACGAAGGTGACATTTTAACAGTGAGTGAGAAAGTCACTGGTTTTGAGAGCAAACTTGTGCTATGGAGAGCACATTTTGGAAACAGGTGTTCACAGCAAGGGGTCCACCCTTCACGTGAATCCAGCACAGCTTCTTTGTGGGAAGTTATTCTCTTCTGTATATCATTGTTTCCTGGAAGGATAAGTGGCCTTAGTGAAAGGCCCCATTCAATTCCTGTAGGTTCTTTTCACACCATGACACCATATGAAGACACTTGCATGCCATTTCCTCTTGTAAAGCTGAAAATTAATCTATTAAACTCTATGGTATAGCATTTTGGAGAAACTATTGGAAAGATTGGAGAGATGCAGTGTATTGTAAAATATTCTCACTTTCTTCATTTCTGCTTTCCTTTAGGGCCATTACTTAAGAGTATTGCGGTGGTGATTTGGAATAAAAGGGGGCACCACAGGTTTGAGTGATCAGCTCATTACCTGGTGGGTGAAATGCTCCCCCACTGCCCCCCTTCCGCCTGGCCCCAGGGAGCCCAGCAAGGACCCACACAGACCAGAGGAGAGAGGCGAGCAAGAGAGAGAGTTTATTGTGGTTAAGGGTCATATATAGGCTTCAGGGGGATCAGAAAAACACCAATAGAAACCCCTGAAAGTTTACAGAATCCACCAATAACAAGTAAGGGTTAACATCCAATAGGAAAGGGTTAATAAAGGCCAATAAGAAGACTTCCAGATATCTTCCCAGCACATTCCTAAGAGAGATAACAGTTTTCTAAAAGCATTTTGGGAAGAAGAAGCTGTGACTTAGCAAAAACTTACAAAAAAGCCATTTTGAAACATGTTAAACAACATTAAAAACTTCTGATTTTACAGCATTTAGGCTGTTCTCTTCATTCTCTTTACTAGTCCATTTCTGACAGGACTTTTTCCACCCCACATAAAGCATGTCGACTCCCACAGAGTATCACATCATTTGGTGACATAGGGCATCAGAGAGAAAGAGGGAGGATTCCCCTCCTCCTTTTTCTAATATACATTCTTAGACCCAAATGTCAGCAGTAACTTTTGTATTTCCCTTACTTTGATGTGTCCATATAATGTGAAGGGGAATCTGGTTCCATGTCAATGGATCAATATTTAAACATTTATTCACACAAGTTAGTGATGGATGGGCAGTTTCCTGAATGCTCTAATAACACCTACAATTCTAGATATTATCTGCCAAATTTTCTGAGCATTAAAATTAATAAATAGATGACAAAGAATTATTTGGGTTGCAGGATCCACACATCTAAATTCAAATATGCCTGCGGAACTTGAACAGAAATGTTCTGTAAAAGAGAGAACATAATTTAAACAAAATTAATGGCTTTCTCCTAATTCCCAGTCCAGTACAGCTTCTTCTTGCCAGAGTTTGCTTGTGTGGACTACTGGGATTATTGCCTGTGCTTCTAGATCTCTTTCTGGTTTAAAGAAGGAAGATTAATGTTAGAGTTTTGGAGGGTTTTTTAATGCTAAATGGGCATTATCCTTCAGACCAATTAAAAACATGTAACAAATGACATGGCATTTATCTAAAACTCAGAAATAGATAATGGTTATTTTTTAAGAGATTGTTCAGTTCCAGTGAAGTCAAATGTGTATCCCTAAATAATGCTACAAGGATTCTCTCCTTCCTAAGAGGGAAGCATTACATAGCCTTCTGAAGGTACCAAACGTTTTTTCATACCAGATTGTTGTTAGTTCTTGTGGGAATATAGAAGGGTAAAGTCTGATTGCAGGTGTTCTGTGAGTTCCAAGGGCAGCAACAGTAAAAAGTATTAGCACACATGGTCAAGGAGATGACCACCAGTCCATAGCAAACACACATTTTTAACACCTGAAGTTGCAAAAAGGTGCCCAAAGGCACAGATTGAAACTGCTTCCTTAAATTGTAGTATAAAACACTTCAAGAATTCTTAGTAACCTAGAAGATTTTGTCTTCTTACTGTCTTCTTCAGACAGTACTGATAAACTTCTTATATTTTTGTGTGATTTTTCTAGTCATGGATAAAATTTGCTTCACTTTCCTAAACAAAATAGCTTGTATTATTGTGATCCTGGAGGATTTGCCTGCAGAAAAAGAGAAATTGAAACTAATGAAATGAAAAGATACCACCATGTTTTTTTTAATTACGTTGCTGTAAGAATGAGTGCAACCCCCACAAGGCTGCTTAAGACAATATACCAAGATGCAGCACAATGCCTATTCAGAATCCCACTGAGAATAACATAAAATAATGTGCAGAATTTATTTATAAAGGACTCGTTATGAGATATACCAAGAATTATTGTGCTTTAGAAAGTTTCAAGAAAAGATACTGGAAGGAAGAAATCTCAGAACATAGAAGTCTTTCAAAGGGCAAAGAACAAAAGTATTAAAGGGCTCAAAAAGATATGTACAAGAGCCAGGGGAAAATCTCTTTTCTGGAAGGACTTTTCACAGGTAACTACAGTACAGCTTCAGCCAACAATTGAAATCTCAGTGGAGGAAGTATGTGAACCAAACTGAGACGCTCAAGTACAGTAAATTATCATCACCATATGGCATCCTTCTGAGAATTCTGAAGTAAATAAAGTGTGAAATAACAGTCATACGACATTGCAGGAAATGTTGCTGCAAGGTTTTCTTCAATATTAAAAAGATGTTAATATAGTTTTCATGTTTTCTTTAATCTTGGAGAACCAAGGGATAATCCCCAAATTCCCAAATAAAGTTTAATCATCTAGTACTCCTAGAAAATAGGGTGAAAATGCTCTAACAATGGCTCTACTTCAGCTTGCTTTACCTTAATTTAACTTAAAAAATGAATTTAATTTACAGTTAGCATAGCATATATTAACCTGATTAAATTAATTGGCATGGCTTAACTGAGCTATTCACTAACTCACCTAAATTCCTGCTTTCCAAAGAGGAATTTGATTATGGCTTCTACACATTATTAAGTTGGTAGTTTTTTTTAACAGTAGTAGTTACTCTCCGAAGGCTTTAGCAGAGGACAGCCATGTCTCTCATGAGGTATTTGGGAAAATCAGTGTTGTAATATATGATAGTGCCATTATCAGTTTCTAGGGGAAACTGGGGGGGAGAGACAAAGAGAGATTAGAAGCAAAAATAATAGTTTAGCCTGTAAGTTTTTTCTCCCTTGGAGATAGCAACTACTATAGCTCCTCTTCTGCCAGAGAGTGCCATTTAAACATCAATTTTTTTTTTCCTGTTGCAGGCTCTTAGCCACTTTCTCTCACACTCCTTTAAGCAGCCTTGAACTTCAACTTGCTGCTGCATATAAGGAATGGGGAACAAGGACAACTTCATGTGCTTCCCAGAAATCACAATTTGATTTTGTGTCAAGTGCATGGCACCTTTTCAAAATACATAGAAGTAGTTAAAATTGTATGCCTGGTCCTTTATTAGTTTTGCTAGCTTTATTTTCAGTTTTATGCTTTTTTTCTGAGACTGTGGGTGGTATTATCATGCTAACTAAATGTTAGATACCATTAATCCACATGATCCACTTCATTTTTGGTTTTGACATTTTCTAGGATTGCCCCTCTTTGTTGTTTTGTTTGGAAACAGAGCAGTAAAATAAAGACATTTCTTCAGGAAGCATTCACTGATGGGTAGATTCAGGTGAGGTTTCCTACAGCAGTTAAGAGCTGGGTGCATAGTCACCATACAGCTCCTACAAGACTGCTGCTTCTTCCTACAGGTATAGCATCTGCAGAAATCAGTGCATCAGTGTTGTTAAGGTTAATGCCTCTTCCTCAAAGAGGTGATTAACAACCTTTATTGAACAAGCTCTGACGTAGAAAATCTTACATATGAATGTACTGCTTTAAGAAACAGAAGAGTTTGGAGCTGTTGAAAGTGCTTGAACATGTTGTCTTGTTCTATTTCTTTATTAAAAATAATTATTGATTATGTATTGTTTTTCTGCTTATCCTTGTGCTGTCCTGAAACAAAAATTCATCTCTAGCTAGTAGAATCTGTTTGAGAGGGTAACCTGGTAAGTGGCTCCAATGTCTTGAGATGTCCGTGGTTTTATCTAGGACCTATCTTCAAAATGCTATAGTATAGTAGTTTCAGGCGAGACAGCATGCTCCATCGTGTGTACGCTTGTTTGAGTAGAGTTAAGACACCAAGGACTCATTCTTAAAGCATTCTGACTGTTCCACAACTGACAAAAATACTTTTTAGGAGATTAATTTTTCATGCAGTTAAAGGCTGGAACAGCTGCATCTTACAAAAGTTTTAGTTGTAGCATTAAGCTCTCACTACAGGATGTCTTCAAAAGACATAGGGAGCTGTCTTAATTGAATGAATACCATGGGAGGCTCTGTGAACATTCTTGAAACTATGCACGGAAGTGACACCTTTTCAGAGGTTACTGCACTGAATAATAAATTTCCCAAATAGAAAAATATTAATTGTCTTTGGCCATTTGAACTTTCTTGCAGCATCAAATGACAATAAAATTGAACTTATCAAGTATGTTATCAGAAATTCTATAGCTTATTGTAAAATATATGTAAAATATGTAGATCTGAATGTAGTAACACCTGAGTTGGCAGACTTGGGCATCAGTTGGGATTTACAGATGGAATATACAGAAATCCTTTCTGTAAATAAAATCATGGTTGGTATGATCTTTTTCCCAACATGTCCTAGGTTATATAGCCTTTCAGCTAGCCTGTGAGATAGTATGTCTATTATTTGAAATATGGAGTACTTCGAGGAGATCCAAAGGGAAGGATGTGGTTCCTATTATGAAGACTGCCACTACTAAGACTGCTAATTTCAGCTTTCTTCTGTATTGTGGGTTTGAAAGCAGGAAGAAAAGAGATTTCCTGTAACACTGACAGCATCTCAGTTTTTCAAGGTTTCATAACTTCTCAGTTCTTCCAGTAGAAGTGGGTGAGTGCAGACTCTTGATGCCAGCTATTATAGCCAGATTCACAATCCTGCTTTGGAAGGTCTGAGCTGCTGATGTTTTGCTGTGTCCCGCAAACAGAGAGGATGCAAACAAAAAATAAGTTGCACTTTGGAAATATTTGTGAAATTATTTTCATTTTTTGCATTATAAAAATGAATAAAGCAAATATGGTGTCTGCACAGAGAGCTGATGCTGAAACATTTTGACAGAATGGTCAGATCAGCAGTGCTTGTATGTGCAGAAGGTGGGCTTTGAGGTTTGTAAACCGGTTGTTTGCTCAGATAATAATCCCAGTGATTATAGGAATGGTATTAGTAAGCATCTGAGACAGAAAAAAAATAATCAGTGACTAATTATTCGTACTTTAAAGACTCCAAAAAGTTACTTTGGAAAGTTATACATTAGTATGAAATTTTAATACATAACACTAAGAAATGCATTTCTACTTTACTATCATGTACCTTCAGTTTGGTTTCTTCTAACTTTAGTTTTCAAATGGATTAAAATTACAGTCCTTACTACAATGCGCTACAGAATTCCAGTCTTAAGAAAACCAAAAAGGATTGCTCAATTTAATAGACAAGTGCAAGTGAAAAAGGTTCTTTGAATGTAAATGATACACAATGGAAAGAGGAATATTTATTTTTAAAATCTTATTACTACTTGTCTATGCCCAGTAATATCACTTCAGTTAACATCCAATTTAGTTCTCTAATGTAGCAGAACCAATTTGACCCAGAAGAGATAGAAGGTAACTTCTGTATTTTTCCAGAAGAAAGGAACATGGGGCTGAAGAATGGTTCATATGGAAAAATTTTCTTGTCTATTTATAATAACATTATCATTTGGGCAGCATTGTGATGTGATGACCTTGGACCCTAAAATGGTGTCTTTTTTCCTTTTTTCATCTGAAAGAGAAAATAGAGACTTATGATGTTTTAACCACAGGTTTTTTTACAAAGTTCATCTAACCAAAACTCTTTGGAGCAGTGCATTGCCACATGGAAGCAAGTTAATGAAAAGTTTTATTAAACTGTTCTCAAACTTTTTGCAAACCTCCACTCCTAAAATGCCTAAAGCCCAAATACCCCGGTGTGTTGTAATGAAGGCAAATATTCCCATAGTTCAGGCATAGAAGAGAATTAAACCTAAGCTTGGTATCACTGACCTTTTGACATTTAGAAAGCCTGAGGAATGTGGATTGCTATTTTTGAGGATTTTTGAAATAAGGTTGTAATAATTTCTTATCATCTATATTCTCATAGGTTCTATAATTTCCCTTTCTTCAACGTGTCATCCAATTTTTATTTTAGGTAAATGTTTCTTTCTTTTTTAGTTTCCTACTGAGGCTTGTATTCATAGTTTTCAGTTTCAGATAACAATACTTACTCCTGGGTGCAGAGCTTTTCATAAATGTTGATATAGTCCCCTGAGTCTGATGTAATTAAACCATTAGTAAACTGCTGTAGCTTTGCTACAGCAGCTGAGTGCATGGTAAAACTTCGAACTTGGCCCAGGTTTTCTGAAAGAAAAAAATCCCAGATACATGAAGACTTCTGAGATTTTCAAAAATCCCTCGATTTGTACAAACCTCTTCTACCAGCCAAGAGGCAGAAGAACCTGAGTGTTCTCCCTCAGCTGCTGGGTAGTCAGGTTGAGAATGGATGCAGGAAGGCAGCCCACTGCTCTGACCTTGCCCTGAGGACCTTTGATGAGGGTAAGAGATCTTTGGGGCTTCTAAGTTTCGGTGGATGCCAGTGGTACACCATTTTGAGGCAGGTTAGATTTTGAGACCTGAAATTCAGCTGCAGTTCAGCTGTCTGTATCTGAGAGTCATCTAGGCTCCATTTATAGTTAATGGAGAAAGGAGAGAGGCTTTTCCAGGGTGCATTTCATCTCACCTGTTCCAGGCATTTATTTAGGGATAAGATGACTCATTCCTTAGAAATACCTAATAACTTTGCCCATATCCATATAACACCCTTCCTAGTTAGTGTTGGAATTAAAAATCTTTCATCCATCATAGATGAAGAGACTGTAAATGTATAAATGTTACTGTTGCTTTCATTCTGCCTTATCAAGGAGGATTTTTCATAAAGGTTCTTCCTTTTGTAATTCTAAATAATAGTTCTTTTCGCACTGTTAACATTTGCTTAAGCAATATTTAATTATCATTTATGTTTGTTTGAATTATCCCTCTCAATGAATTCTGCTTAGAATTGTTTTAGTAAATAGGCTCCTCCTGAGTATAATAAATGTGTTTGAATTGTGTATGTATTTAAAAATTACTACTGACTACTATATGTTGTCCTCCTGTAATAATGTAATTAGATGTTTGGTCCTTAAGTTTTGGTTCAGTAGCTGAATGGTCTATTTGCTACATGAAGACTACTACAGAAACGGTTTTGAGGGTGGTTGTAACAGTGTATGTTTTAAAAGAAATTAATTATCTTTTTCTAGGCTGTGATTTATTCTTTTTTTCTGTGCTACCATGAGACTTTCCATCTTGTTCTGTTCTTATTTCCTGATCTAGACCAAATTCACCAACGTAAAGCAGCTTTACCATGTATTCCAAGTAGTTTTTTTTTTTTAATTTCTCGAAGTATGTTTTTTCCTCTAAATCCTGAGAAATTTTATTTTTCAGAAAAAGATGCAGGTATAGTCTATATTTTGCTTTTAGTGTTCTGACTACGCTCCACACATAATAAAATAGAGCACCTTTGCTTGTCTGCCTCTGCATTCCCTCCAAGATAAAATATTGAGTATTTCAGCACTCCTAGTCACTTGAATGCTTCCACCAACTTTAAGTAGTCCTATTGCATTCCCTTGCTTTAATAAACAAGCAGTTCTAAATGCTTGCTTAATTACTTGCACTTCTGGCATTGGTTTATGAATTATTAAATAATCTATTCTCAATATGGCCCCTATTTACTTTCATAATACCAGGCATGAAAATTGCTGTTGTATAACATTACAACCTCCAGAGCCTTTGCTTTTGTTCTGCTATCTCTAAGAGTCAAGTCTGATAAACTTGTAGAAGGATGGTTGTCCTTTTTACCTGGAAGCCATCAGAAACCACATTGCCCTCAGTTCTGTAGATAGTATCTCACACTGAAGAATCCAGATGTACATTTTGTGGGTATTTTCTTCCTCTGTTTTCTTCATTGGTACTCCTGAACTCCTCGTGTGAACAGATGTTATTTCTTAGAGCACATATCATTAACTTTCAATCCTTGTCTTTATAGCTTGGCAATACATTATGCATATTTTTCCTTTAAGGAATATACCATGCCTTTTCGCCTCTCTTCTGTACTACTGAGTTGTATGTTAACTTGTCTTAGTGTCCAATCTTATTGAAGAGAGTTCATTTTTTCAGACTGAACAAAGTCCTGCTGAACCTATTGAGCATGTTCTTAACATGCTTGTAGATGAGGTGGAACTGAATCTGTTCATATTTTGTCATAGTGCAGATACCTAGCTAAATTTTTATTTCACTATAATATGCTGATGTCTTCAAGTACCTGATAGAAAGTGATCCACCTCTTAATAAGGTGAATGGGTTTTATCTTTTTGTTGCAGAGAAATCACCTTCTAACTTGAACTGTTTGTAAGTCAGCTTAAAGCCCCCTAATTAACATCTGCCTACCATAAGACCCTACATTCCTATCAATTCTTTTGACACACAACTGATAGGTTTAACATCAGAGTTCCTGATTATGTTTAGCCACTATGATCAAAACACATGACAAAGAAATTTTCTTACTTTAATTTTTTTACCTTAGAGAATTTGGGGGGAAATTAGGGGTGCCTTCCTAATAGCTAAAACAATGTTTTGCTCTTTCCTCTTGGTTTATTTATGCTTTATCTTTTGGGTTTGCATGGTCTCTCTGCTTCAAATAAGGTTCTACCAGCTCTCTCATTTTTGTAGTCCTAGATGAGGTGTATATCAATGAAAGTGTGTCTCTCTAGTTTATCCAGATAGAGTGTTTCTTGAAAGTAGGTTTCACTCAATGCTTCTAAGCCTCTAAATGTGAGTAATGTGTTTGTTTCATTGGAATGAAAATAAGGATAGTTGTGTTTGCTTCTAGTGCATCATATATGGTGAGATCTCTACTAATCCCAGAAACTGTAATCTGTCCCATGTAATTACTCACAATTTACATTTTGTCCATGTAGTGAGGAAATATTTTTTTCTTACCATTCAAGCATTTGTTTTGTGCACATATATTTATAACTCTGCACTGAAACTCTACAGCATTTTAAAGTACACAGTATACTCTGGGCAGCAGGAAATCTTAGTAAAATATCTGACTGTGTAATCCATCTGGTCTGACCAGTTCTCATTTGTTAGGAGTCTCTTATGGTCAGCATCTGGCAGGATTAGACTGCTCTGCATGACAAGGATTTAGTTTGCTGTGCTTACATGCAGCTTTAGTGAACCAAAAGGTCATTGGAAATATCTTTTAAAAGCGAAGTAGTATTATTAATCTAAAAATTATTAAATTTATTTTGTAAACAACTGTCAGAGTTAGGATTAACTGAATGAACTGTGCCTTTGAGCATATATTTTGAAACCTAGTCTGAAACCTTGGTCAGTGGAGACCCCTGAACCCAAACTACCATCACTAGAGTGACAATTCATCAGGAATAACACCTTTCTTTACTGTTTTACTAGGGGGAAAAAAAAGGATAAAATTGGCTTAAAAAAATGAAATACTGTGGTCAAATGGATACTCTTTACTACTAGTCAGCAGGTGCTTACTCCAATCGAAGTGAGAATTCTCATTTCATTTAAAACAAGATCAACGCGTGTGCAACTTGTGTTTCCTTGTGTGGTACAGGATCATTTATATATTGTATGCAGAGAATCATCATACATGCTTCATATAGGAAGTAAAAAACAACCAAAATTCAGTGTTGGGGCTCTGAGAGCATCAAAAGGCATTTCTGACCAGCCTCCCAAGGCTGCCACATACCCCACAACCCTATTTCAGCTCAGCCTGGCACCATCAGTCCGTGCCCCAGTGATGCTGTGGGAGTGTTGGTTTCTCATTCTCTCCATGACAGCCATGCCTGGCATGGACCCTGTTGGCTTGGATCCGTGTCTTGGCTTGTTCCCAGACCTGTCTTGTTGGCATGGATCTGCCCAGCAATAATGGGTTGTGTCTGACCCTGCTTGTTCTCACCAGACCCCATCCTGTCCCAGACTTGTGGATGGACTTTACAGCTTTACCCTGGGCCTGCCTTGTTGCTATGAACTTGCATGGAGGTGTCACCTCATGGCTGAAACTGGCTTTTCTCTCCAAGCCTGTTCTGCTCCCCTTGCTGGGGTGCTGGCTGGTGAAATCCCTGGTCCAGGGGCTGTGTGGTTACACTTGCATCCCTCTTCCTTAGGGGGCAGCCAGCCCATGCTGCTCCCCAACATTTGTTTCCTTTCCTTAAACCTGCACCTGTCCCTCCTGATACAGAACACAAGCGTGGTGCAATTTGATCTCCTCTAGACTCACTATTGCAAACCACTTAGTTATTTTATCTACTCTCTCAATTTGCTAGAGATTAAAGAAATTAATTTCTTCCCTGGCAGTGCAAGTTCTTGACTCCTCAAAACCCCTGCATTTCTTCCTTCTCAGGTGCAGGGTCAGGGACTTTGTTGTTTGCATCGCTGAATCTGATACAGCAGCTATGAGGTAGGCAAGTATTGTTGCCATCCACTTCATATGGAAAAGATACAGCCAGACGTGGTAGCAAACTTTAAAATCTTTATTCCAGTCAAGAGCTGAGTCAAAGAGGAGCTCTGGCAGAATAAGGGGGAAAAAGCAGTTTTCTTGCATCCCATCTTCTCTTGTGCCTCAAGCACACGGGCCATCCTTTTCTTGCTGGAAACGTGTACCTTACACGTGATACAAACCCTTCATGTTTTCTGGAGCTTAATCCTTGGTAAATATATTTGCACCCCAGTAAGTTTAGAAGTTGACCACACATAGATCAAATATGTAATCTGGCAAAATACTGATTTCATCTTTGTAGGCAGAGCAGTATAAAAGGGTCTTTTTTTTTTTTTTTTTTTTTCTCTGAGTTACAGCCTAGAGTTTCTGAGAGACAGACTCTCTCTAGGGTCTCTGAGAAGTGATTTGTGAAAATTTCCAGGTTTATTGATGATCAGGTCTGGTAGTCCCTGTTTTGGAAAAATAAAATACTGCTGTCTTCAAGGTATGCGGAGTTGATATAAACACAAATAGAGCTACAACCTTCATTAAATTGTTAACAAGGGACTAAAATTACATGGAATTACACTGCTTCTGTATTATAAGTCAGTGCAATATTTACTTAGGAACTGTAGATCCCCACAAAAAATTAATGCAGGTTTGTTACAACTTTCTACAGCAAATTCCTCAAGTTGAAATTATCATATTTACATAACAAAGAAGCAGAAGCATAGTAGTTTACAATTCTCTTTACTTGGAGTTAGTTGAATGAAATAATTACTGCTTAGCACAAAAACTGCTTGTACTGCTGGTAACAACACTTTTCGGTGTTAAAATCTTCTAAAACAAAACATACATCATTTTGTGTTCTGAGCTTCACAAATTTCATCCAAAAATTGGAATGTTTGCAACAGGAATTCACAGCTCTAGAACTGGAGGTGAGACTTTGCAAATTCTGTCTTTGGATCCAAATCGGAACATTCTGTAGTTAAATTTATTTGAAAGAAATACATAACCTTCGTAGAAAGAAAACCAGAAGTTTCCATTCCATTATATATTTAGAGTATTTATAAAGGAAGGAAAGAACCTGAGGATGGTGGAAAAAAAAAGTATGGAAAGAGGAAACAAAGACTGGAAAATATAGTACAAATACCCCAGACCAGGCACAAAGATGACACGTGTCAGACTAGTGGCTAGAGCATTGAAAGAGGTAAAAAACCATTGTCTCCTAGAAAAACAGCGTAAACCTTATAAATGCTTATAAAGCTCCCAATACCTTGTTGGGGTAATGGGAAAGAATCACCTTTCTTTTGGCAAAATCTCCACAACAGTTGCATCTGGAAAATATCAAATATGTGATTGTAACAGTGAAGGAAGAAGATTTTTCAACTTCTTTGGCACAAAAATCTAGTAAGGTGTCTCTTTTGGGAGGTTAATCATTAGTTCAATGAGCTGAGTAACATGCAACAAAACCCAAAACCCAAACATATGCAATTGTATTCTTCAGTTGTAGAGCTCATGAACAAGTTCTGAAGGGACAGAGTCACAGCAAGTCAATAGACAGTCTGAAGTGTAATTTTTATAATTGTCAACTTTATGCCCACCATTGAAGGCTATCTTTAAGTGTTAATCTATTTTAATAATATTTAATGTGTATTTTTTTAATCATGGTTCTCATGTTAATAATGGTATAATTTGACTAAAGAGTATTTGGTAAATCATGTTTTCTGCTCAGAGTAGCTGAATAATGTTAAACTAGTCTTTTTTTAGATTAAAAGAATGAATAGAATTGGTTTCAGCAGAAAATCAAAAAAATAAAGAAAAGAAAATCTAAACTAAAGAAACTCTAGAATCTAAAGCTAAAAATGTTCTTGTTGTACAGGGGAAAGTAGGACAGTATGGGGTAGAAGCATATGACACGTATTCACTTGGAAAGTACAGTGCTGATAGCTAAGGAGAATTTTACTTTTTGTCAGAAGCAAATGATGGTTTTAGTGAACTTTCATACTAAGTAAAAGGATTTTGGACATTAACTAAACTATGATCAAGAGAGGTCTGTTTTCTTTTGGTATCACTGATGGTTTGTTTCAGAAAAAAAGTTTTCCTTTTTATTGAGGAAAAACCTGTATCATAAGGAGCAGTTAATGGCATTGTTGGAGCTAAAATAATTCATTTTTACTAGTAAACTAGCAGAATAAGGAGTCATTACTGATAATTTTTGTCAGTGAATACATTTTTACAGAATTAGCTTAAAAACTGATAACATGACAAAAAGATAAAAGGTTTTAACTCAAATCCTGGTGGGCTGACCATTCTGACTTGCTTCTTTAAGATAAACTATTTTTTTAACAAAAAGTCACTTATATGTCCAGTTTGTTTTAGTTGTAAAAGGTTATAATGTAAAAATCTTTCTTAGGGATAAAATGATGTAGAGGCCATGGAAGAAGTAATTAAGGTAGCTGTTGTAGTCATGACTGTCAGGAAATGACCCACACAGAGGGTCATCGGAAAGTATCTGCATATAATATATAGGCTTCTAAATTTTCATGTTTCATACCATATATTTCCATCTTCTATTTTCTGTGTTTGCATTTGAGATATCTGTTTTACACTGTGATTTACTTCTCCTCTTTCTGTTATTAAAAACAAATTAGATAGATAATCAGTGCCATGAATGTGATCATAATTTCATTAACTTAAAATTGGTGTGCCACTCTGTTCATTTCAGTCTGTAATCATGTTACAGACTAAAATTATTTTTGCTTATCTATTAGGAATAGTAATGTGAAACTGGTTTTGCAGTCATGTGGCTGGAGGAAAACCATCAATGATTAAGGCAGAAAACCTTGAAGTAGTTATATGAAACAAAACCCCTAAATCGGTAAGCCAGATTGCTTTGTATGTTATCTGGCTTCTTTGTGCTATTAGGCAGCTGAAAGAGGACAGTCTTGCCACTATTAAAAAAAAAAAAAAAAAGGTGCAAAAATCTGTTAGTACATGGTTGTATGTGTCACCTTTAAGCAAACCATACCACCTACTGTTCCGTGGTCTAAGAGAGGGGGAGGGCACAGAGGAGTTCATTAAGTTTTACCAGTCCCTGACTGTTGTAAGCTAAGCTCTGCAGATCCATGCTAGGACCAGCTGACAGTGGTTTCAAGTACTTGAAAATATGTAAGATTTTCCTTGATGAATCTTTTCCCTTTATAGAGTCTCAAACATCACCTGGGTTTCAACAAAGCTTTTGGTCTTAACAGCCTTGGAAATATAGGAGAATTATCCATCCGCATGATGCAAAGTGGGAGCCCACTGGGAACTTTTCACCACACATAATAAAACTTCTAGCACAGTATAGCCATTGATAGTAGATTATGGTCATAAAGGAATAGTGCCTTGATCAGATTCTAGGCAAAATGGGAAAAAAAATATGTGGGTTCATATATTATTGTCGAGATCATTACTTGTCATTACAGTGATAAATATAGTCCATCTGCTTCCTTCTCACTGAATCTCGGTTCACTGATTTGCCTTTTTCTCATCCTCTGACAGGTGAGGAATGATCTGACTGGTGTCCTTTATGGTGAAGACATTGAGATTTCAGATACTGAGAGTTTTTCTGATGATCCCTGCACAAGCGTGAAGAAGCTTAAGGTATGCGCTGCTGTTTGAGGAATAAAGAGAAATTGGCAATTTTTTTTTTCCTGTGAAGGGGACTAATGAAACAAAAGTTGCATTAGAATGACATATTATTACATTCTATTGCATAGTAAGATCAAAAAAAATGGCATTTTGAAGGCCTGGTCCTGCTTAAGTCAATGAAGTTCTATGAGTATAGTAAATATTTTTAATTGTTTGCAATAGTGACAATACGTAAAGAAGGTTGTTGCTGGTTTAATATTTGTACCTAAAGCCCCATTCTTAGTGATATAAATGTAAAAACTCTTGAGGCTTGGAACCAGAACCATTTTAAGGTAAATTATCATGTAGCAAAGGCATTGAGCCTCTTTCCATTAACTTCATTACACATTTTAGATTGAATTCTTTGCTTACATCATCTGCATTATTTCATATGAATTATAGGGGGAAAAAATTAATAGCAGAATAATTTACCATCCTTTTCTTATTTATAATGATTTATTAGACTCCTGGCATCTCATAAAATTAAAACTATATTTTAGCATTACCATGCAGTGCAACCAGGAATAAATTAGACATAGAAGTTATGAATCTTAAGCTGCATATGACCATAAAAAAATGATTGAACAGCAGGAGGAAGCACTTTTTGATGGTCAAATCATTGCTGGCATCAAGTACCTTTGACACACAATCAAAGCCACAATCCTACAAATACTTAAATATCTGTAAAACATGTAACAAAAATCTTAATAAAGTGTTATTAAGAAAAAAACCACATAATTAAGGATATTGATCTGTGTAAGACTAGACTACTGAATATAGCTGGAAAAGTTCTGGAGTAAGGTAAACTAAGTGGGCTTTATTATTTCCACAATCTAGAGATACAAGCTGGAGTGTTTAAAGTATTAATAGGAAAAGTTTATAGGAAACCATTTTTGCCTGCCCAGTCTAAGGCAGTTTGCATTCTTATGTGGGATTGAAGAGACTCCAGTATGTGTTATCACTGAAGTCCACATTTTTGAATGAGGGAAGAACTATTTTAACCAACAGGTGATGTAATAATAAGAAAAATGCATATAAGCATATATATTTAGGCTGAGAGTTAGAAGAAGCAATGTGATTCTAGCTTTCCTGTGTGTCAAGAACACACTGGGTTGTTTTATAGGAAAGACCAGAAGACTCAACTAACAATCTATTAGTTATCTCTTGATTTCTTCTTCAAAACCAATTAGTAAAACAATAAATAGGAAATTATCCAGACAATTGCCTGTTCTTGACTGAAATATAAGGTTAGTTGTCATTAGGTACACATAGACGCAATAGTCATTGGGTTAGACATAGAACATAGCTATCCAATTCTAAATATGTTCATTCTTTTCTTCAAGATGTAAGCCTCATATAGGTAAACTGGGATCTGCTTACCTGAAATACCTTTTATTTTCATAAGCACAGTTTAAATTATTGAAATCAATGATTATGTGATGGAAAGTAGAAAAATTTGGTATGATTTACAGAAATATATTTTATATATTTTTCTATTTTATGTTTTTCTCAGTAACATCTTAGTTTCTACTGCATTGACTCCAGTCTCTTTTAATAATAGTTGAAAGGTCAATTTAGGCTTGTGGATATCTGAAAACTCATTTTGCAGAAAGGGATTTTGAAGGATATGCATTTGTACATCAACTTAAATGCTTAAAAATTCTAAGCATGCACAGACAAATTGTATCAGCAATAACACTTCTGCTTCCAACGTTTTTGCGTCTTGCATGCAGGACAAAAAAAATTGCAATATATGACTTCCAATTCAATGAAACAGTTTCCATCTGATTTCCCAAGTACAGTAGGTTTTTTGAATACTGATTGAACATGATCTCTCATTCTAACAGTGAAGTTTAATGAATTATAAAATTTTGCACCTTGAACAGGTTTGGAAGAGGCATCAACCTCAGTAAGTGACACGCACACTAACAGGCATCAACAAGTTTTGCCGTCATGGTGTGATGGTGGGAGTTGACACCCTCTAGTTCACCTTCACCATCAGTGATTCCACAGCTAAGGTCTGGGGCTAACCTATAGTGCTTCAAGTGGATATCTAGGCATTTAGAAGGCAGAACGTGTGGATACCTCTGTTGTCAAAGTTACCCAGCTTTATGTAGATTTATTGATAACCTCTTGACTATCAGATACATGGTAGAGAATAAGACAGAGTATCTGAGCTGTTCAATTTAGATATTTCATAAAGAGCCTGCCAAGACATTGACTTTTCCTGGCATATGAGATATTGTAACAATCCTTCTCTGGAAAGCTGTACAATACAACATAGTGGTGTTATTCATTAGAAATGAGACAGATTAAAATCTGAGCAAAAAAGAGAAGCTCTGCAGGCTGAAAAAAAAATAGCTGCCTATTCCAGCATAATGTGCATCACTCAAAAACTCTGAAAAGACTAAAGAGTGTCTCACGTCTAAAGCTGTTAGAAATGGCAGTGGAGGAGATAAGTTGTTCTTCATCCCTCAGTGAAGAATCTTAGAGGTGTTGAACCTCACTGTTTTCAGGTTTTATAGTACTTGGCTGCTGGTACTACCAAAGACACTTTATATTTAGTAGACAAATAATATCCTCACTCTATGAAAGAGAGAAGGGAGCAAAAGAGTCATTAAGTTTTGAGGCTGTGCTATTGTCTTTATTTTTAAAACACATTTTTATGCAGACTGCCACAACTGTGGGTAAATGAAACGTACATTTTCTTGTTTGAACTTTACTCCATATGGGAACATATGTATTTCTTACTGAGGGGCAAAGCTTAAAGGCTGATATTGCTACTCTAATCTCTGAGAAGAGTAAATATGACAGCTCACCATCTGGCAAATGGTCTAAACATTGGTCTTTTTATATAAGTGCAGTTTTGGGAGTTGCTTTCCCCCTGGGATGTTTTTAATCATCTTGTAGATCACCTGCCTAGTTCCATGAATTAAAAACTCTTCTGTCAAATACGTTTTAGCTCCATGCAAGCAATTTACAACTCTGAGAAAGAGACTTGACGCTTGCTGGGATCCAGTGGGTAACTTCTTTGATCCCTACAAGAGAGTTCCACCGTGTTAACTTGCATCAGCCCATGAGGGTTGATGTAAAGGAAGAGTATGTCCTTGCCAGGAAATCACATTGGTTTATAGTCAGTTATCAGCATGAATGAAGGGCAAAAAAAGTTATGCCCAGAAAGTGGCTGATGTATTCTTTGTATGAGACTATAATGTGGGCATATATTTTGACCCACGAGCTGACCTTAACCCAGCTCTGATACACTTCCGTGCAGACTTCATTATTTGTCCAGATAAAACATCTACAAGGGACTTGAGCTATGTCCAGTTGAATGAATTTGTAGCTTCAATGTATCTTATGCAGGATGGAGACAGCATACCCAAGCCTGGCATCAAAGGGGTCTAGATTTATTTATAATCTTGAATGCAATTGTTCAGGAACAAATTTAGGGAAGATGTAGAAGGGGTTGCAAAAAGCAGAGTTAAGAGAAAAAGGCTTACTGAGGAGTTCATCATTGCACAGAGGAAGAATGTTATACATGG
Source organism: Oxyruncus cristatus (assembly GCA_013399855.1). NCBI lineage: Eukaryota > Metazoa > Chordata > Aves > Passeriformes > Cotingidae > Oxyruncus > Oxyruncus cristatus. The sequence continues at coordinate 1,422,687 of VXAY01001956.1, read as the reverse complement.
AAGAGGAAGAGCTCTTGTATGGACTTCCCTAAATTAGTTCCTTCTACATGTATTTTAACACACAATTCTTTGGTTACATGATTTCTTACTTTCTTATATGACAATCAGGTGCAAGCAAAGTCTTAAAGAGTGGAACCACACACCGCAGACACTATGACTTCAATCTGAAGGGTTTTGCACAGCCAGTGGGCAGCATTGCTGTGTGTGCACTGTGGGATTATTCTCTACACCCTGACTACAGTCTTTGGTACTCATGAACTGTGAGACCACATAGTTTACATCTTTTAGTTGTTTTTTTTTTTTTTTTTTTTACATTCATTCTCATCATGTTATAAAATGGAAAGGAATTTCTTCAATTTTAAGTTTAATAATTAGGTACTGTGCCATTTATTTTGTAATCAAACTCTGTTCCTTTTATTTTTTTTTTTTTTCAAATATCAAATCTGCATTTTTATGCTCAGAGCAATCAAGTGATTCAGACTTGGGGTTCCAAGAGTGATGGAACTATTTTTAAAATGTGAAAAATAGAAATAGTAGATGAGGTGGTTTTTTTTCTGTGTAATTCCCAGATCTATTTATTGTCCTTACAAAAACTGTAATACTATTGCTGTAATTTGTGTAATTTGTTTGCTTAGTTTCATATAACCTTGTTAGATTTGTTTAAAAAGAATTTAATCCACTTGAATAAGATTTACATTACTTTATCACTCTGTGGCTAAATATAAAAATGAAGAGAAGCAAGCTTACTGAAAATGCACAGGTTCAGAATGAGCAAAGCAAATTACATTATTTCTGACTTTAACCATACTAAGAGTGATAATAATTTCATGCATTCAGTTGCAGAAGCATTCTAATGTCTTTTTTTGCACTGTCCATCATAATATTTTCTGCTGAATGAGAAATAAACATTGGAATTATCTCAACTAAAAATCTTTGATAAATTGATTTAATTAAAACTGAAACGTTTTTCACCACTGAAAATCAGACTGAATCATATGTTTGTTTTTTCCTTGGAGAGGGAACGAGCTATTAGTAATTCTAACCAGGTGTTTCATGAAAGAAATGAAAAATTTGATGTGCTCAAGCTTTTGCCAAGAACTCTGCCTTTGTGTGAAAGAAAAGGTAATATGAAGTCATAAAAAGCTATCTGTTCTGTGTTTTATAGATGTTAGAAGTAATTTTTCATATGAGAAAAAGGTTAGGCCTGCTTGTTCCTGGAGAAATATTTTCCTGCATATGCTTCTGAATTAAGGAAAACTTTCTAAATATGTTTCTAAATTTGAAAGTAAAATGTCATTTTTGGACTTCAGTCATAGATTCTTAAAATGTGAATTTTTTTTTTAATGTGTGGAATTGACAGGGAGGAGAGGGAGGATTGACAATGTGTTATAGTGACTGTAGAGAAGATGCTCTATGATTAAAACCTTTAAAAATTATTAAAGCAATCATAATATCAAGGCATTTTATCTCCAAATCTTGTTTTTTAATTTTACATCATTTTTTCATGTGAACAGTGAAAAGTATAAGCCTTCAGCTGGTTTTAATATGCAAAATTGTAAAAGAAATCTTGTAAGGAATCAAAAGAATGTCTGATATTTTAGTGTTATTGAATAGTAATATATGACAAGTAATATTTGACTTTAATATCACAGTTACATTCTCATTAGTGCTATTGCTTAATTGTTTTCTTCAAATGTCTCAGCTGCTTTCTTTTGCGGTGCTTCAAGTTTTTGAACTTATAGAAAGGTAACTAGTTTTGTATTAATTCTACAGTCTGCAGTTATAATCTGTTCTAACTCCCTCTATGATCTGACTGGCCAATTGAAGGGGTAACTGGAAAGTGACTGTATTTAACTGCCACGTACTTTATTCAATCTGCAGGGTAATGATGTTCGGATAATCCTTGGCCAGTTTGATGAGGAAATGGCTGTGAAAGTTTTCTGCTGTGTAAGTAAATATATTTAATTGCGTTATCAGAATAAAGAATGTGCCACATTTGAATAAAAAGTAACTTGAGCGTAAACATTTCTTTATGGAGTTCAGTTCTGTGAAGGTTTATATCCTAAAGAAAGGTTGGACATGCTTATCTCCATTTCTCTTTCTATAAAATACTTTGTACTTGACTTCAGTGGAATTTAGGTATAGTCTGCAAGGTTGGCTGCTTCCTATTGCTTTCCTGTAGTGGAATTAAATGCCAAATCAAACCTGAGCATTTCTCTTCACATCAGATCCAAGGAAATACTTGTATATGTAGCAGCAAATACAGAGAACTGCAAGATTTGAATCATGTCCAAGAGTTGTGTTCTGATTGTAATGGAGTTTTGTGTGTATGCAGTTTTGCATGGTTAGCTTTGAAAGATTAGGAAATTCAAGCCAGTTCCTATACATCAGAACTCAGCAACACTAATAATTCCTGCTACTGAAAATGTTGCTTATTGTATAGATACCATTCCTGTCTGTCTGCTGTACATTTTAAATGTATTACATGAAAACAAATTAATTAGTTTTTAAATTTTTTTTTTAATTACAATCGTATAGTGACACCAGAAAATATAAAATTCTCTATCCTCACCATTTGTTTGTGTGTGCAAATGTGCTATAAACATGCACACTGTTATTGCCATTGAAAGTAGCAGGATTAAAATCTGGATCTATATTTGTACCTGCCTGAAAAAAAATCCCAAAGAGGCAGATTTTAATGACCTTAATTTTGTATTGGTGTTGAATTCTTAGTGTAAATAGTCAGATTAATCCTGTATGATGCAAGAACACAGTGAATATAATGGAAAAGCAATAATAATGGCATCTAAATTTCAGAGGATGTTTCTAAGTGTTCTCTTGGGGAAATGGTTACCTATCCAAGGAAAGAAAGGGAAGGCAGAAATTCAAAATCTGAGTGCTATGTGTGCCTCAGATGCGTTTTGGCTCATACTCAGCAGCTGTGCCAACTGGTGGCAAAATTTGGAAAGGAGATTTTAGAGTATATTTGGAAGGAACAAAATCTGTTCATCCAAAAGGAAATGGAAAGTATTCTTTTGTTTTTCATTCTTCTCATCTCTAGGTCTTTGTACATAGATTTTTTTGTTCTGGCATTTAAATTGGATTGACAGAGATAATCTGCCATTTGTTTCATTCCTGGAAGACAGAATAGGCCTTCTGCAGCCCAGCTCCTCTTCAAATCCCTTGGAGTTGGGCTACATTTCCCCAGCTGAGGGGTTCTGGTCAGAACTGGCTTGCAACCCAACATTAGCAAGAGATTGGCCTCGTTTATGCCACTGCCCCTTATTTCTAGTTGCCTTCTCCTATAATTCTTTTCTGTGTGCATGTGAGGCCACTTGGAGAAGCAGGCTGTCCTCTCATCTGGATCATTCTAGTCTGAAGGATTTCAGGGAGAGGACATCTCTTTCACACAGACACCCACCACAGCTTTCTGTGGCTCTGGTTTGGTACGAACATGGGAGTCATGCGTAACTCTGATCATTTTAAAGAGTGATGGCTGCTTCTAAAGTACGTTAGTGTCAAAACTAAAAAGGTGGATTTTTCTGAAGCCTAGACAAATCTGAGAGATCTTGTATTTAGACTTGTATAAATGTATTTATTTGAGAGTTTCAGAAGGAGACTACATGCAGGAGAGGGCAGTTCAAAGTAGGTCATTTATATCTTAATGCACTACAATATGTCAGAAAGCTTGTTATTAGTCATAAAATATATTATTGACTCATACACTCCTACAGGTATATGTCTAAAAGCACAATAATTTAGATACGTCAAGGTTTTTAACCCCTTTTTTCCAAATTTATCTTTAGGCAGGTTTCACTTGTGATTCCCTTATATATTTTGCAGGGTGACTGATGTCAGCCAGAGAAAGGCTTTGAGGTTATTAAAAGAGGATGTTATTTCACTAGTGCAAGCTTTATTCTTTTTTTTTTCTGATTGAGGTTATAATCTGAATACTATTTGCTAATGACTTATGTAGGTGGTAAAATCTTTAAAGTCTGCCTCACTTTTCTGCCTGGATTCAACAGTCATAAGCTGTGAGGTTTCCTCAGGACATCCATTGAGTTTATATAGAATCATAGAATCATTTAGGTTGAAAAAGATCTGTAAGATTATCAAATACAACAATTAACCCAGCACTGCCAAGTCCACCACTAAACCATGTCCTTAAGTGCACCATCTTTTAAACACCTTCAGGCATGATGACCCAGCCACTTCCCTGTTTCTTGATAATCCTTTCAGTGAAGAAATCTTTCCTAATACCAATCTAAACCTCCCCTGGTGCAACTTCAGACCATTTCCTATTATCCTATTGCTTGTTGTTTGGAAGAGACTGACACCCACATAATAATGTACTAGAAGATTGTGTAATTCAATGGCAAGCTTTAAAAACTGGATAGGACTGGTTCAAGCCAAGTGAATGTTAGCAGGTGTTTCCTACAATGATTTAAATAAGCTTAGCTATTTATTAACCACCGGTATCAAAAACAGTAAGCAATTTTAGTTCTATGGGAAATATTAGCTTTGTAATATCATTTTCACCTCAGTGGGATGAATGTGTTGTTTTTCATGGAATAGAAAGTAGAGTCTTTTGCTCAAAACCTAATACTTCAGCAATCAACAAATGGCCAGTAATTGTTTACTACACATAAGAAAGATCTATTACAGAAATCTCTCCGTTGTAAATAAACATCTCTTTATGGATTCAAACACAAATGAAAAGTTTAAAAAGAAAAAATAAAAATTCAATTTCAAAAGGGCAAAAATTGTCAACGACAGTTTCCTGGCTGTTTGACAGCAGCTCAGAGCTTTGCAGCCTACATAGAGCATGAGTGAAAAATTCGCAGTTCTGGTGGTACAAAGTACTTGTAAACCTTCCTCCCCTTTCTCTTGTATGTCAAAAAATCTTCCCCTTAGAAACAAAAACTGGTAAGAATTGGCCAGCATGAATTCAGACAGTTCAGGAAGGGTCCGCATATTTCAAGTAATTGTATCGTTTAAGCATCTAAATAATCTCCATTTAACAGAATTAACAGGGACGAAAGGGTGGCAAAAAGCATTATTTTGCAGTTGAGTCTTCTGGAACCCAAACACTGAAATGCCTGAATGCTGTCAATTGTACTGCTACTAGAAAAAGGACTGCATGGTCATGGTACTCAGCCATAGAGCAGCTGATGTTCTTCCTTTGCCTTCCCCAGACTACCCTTCAAGCCCTGCCATGTCACCATATCTCTAACGATGAGCTGCCAGCTCATCAAATGTTTGTTTTGGTTTTTGTTAAACCAAATTATTCCAGGAATGTGAAAGTGCAACCAGACTTTCAGTGCATCCATGTTGGGAATGATCTGTCATTTCCAGGATGGAATTTCTGGCTTTTTTTAAACATTCAATTTTCATTACATATCCCAGGGCATTCACAGATTATGCAGGAAACAGTTCAAGTGCTTATGCAAACAGAAAATTTCCAACAGCTCTAATTTCAGAATAGTTCACAGCCAATTCTTTCTGGCAACACACAATTTGATACTTTAATCTCTATAGAGCAGGGGGAAGCTACATAAGTTTGTCAGTCTCTAAAAGCACTATTCTGTGTCAGTTTGAGTCCTTAGTGATTTGAAAACTGTCAAATAAAGGACACTGTGTCACTGAAAGGTCTTGAATGACCTAATTGTGTAATGGAAGCTCTTTTATAACTAAGGAAGTACTGCAGGATGGAATTGCTGTTTTTCACCCACGTGGATCTGGGATGCAGGGTTGCCATAGCTGTGGCAGGAGTGGAGAAGGGCAAGGGGACAAAAGCAGATGTGTTTCTGGAAGCGTAATATTAATGAGTTAAGAGAAAGACAAACTACTTCTGCAGATTCCAACTCAGCATATTCTATGATTCTGTGATTGTGGAATAAGTAAGTGTAATGAGTTGACCATGGCTGGATGCCAGATGCCCACTGAAGCTTCTCTCTCACTCCCCTCTGCAACTGGACAGAGGAGAGAAAACAAAGGATTCGTGAGTTGAGATAAGGACCAGGAGAGATCATTTACTGATCACCATCACAGGCAAAACATACTCAAAGTGGGGATATTAATTATATTTTTTACTAACAGAATCAGAGCACAAGAATGAGAAGTAAAATAAATTTTAAAACCACCTTCTCACCTCTCCCTCCTTCCAAGTTCTTCCTCCTCCCCCCACAGTGGTGCAGGGAGGCGGGGAATGGGGATTATGGTCAGTTGTTGTTTCTGCCACTGCTCAGGGAGAGGAGTCCTTCCCCTGCTTCCTGTGGGGTCCCTCCCATGGGACACAGTCCTTCACGAACCTCTCCAGTGTGAGTCCATCCCATGGGCAACAATTCTGCACAAACTGTTGCCATGTGGGTCATTTTGCCACAGAGTGCAGTCCTTCAGGCGCAGGCTGCTCCAGCGTGGGTCCCCCACAAGTCCACAAGTCCAACCAGGAAAACCAGCTCCAGTGTGGGCTCCTCTTTCCATGGATCAGCAGATCCATGCTAGGATCCTGCTCCAGTATGGGCCTCCCACAGGGTCACAACCTCCTTTGGGCATCCACCTGCTCCAGTATGGGCTCCTCCGTGGGCTGCAGGTGAATCTCTCTACTCTCATGGTCCTCCGTGGGCTGGAGCTGCTCCACCATGGTCTGCACCACAGGATGGAGAGACCTCAGCTCCGGTGCCTGGAGCACTCTTCCACCTCCTTCTGCACTGACCTTGATGTCTGCAGAGTTGTTCCAATGTTCTCACTCCACTTTTCTCTGGCTGCATTTTTCATCTGCACAATAAGGGTTTTTTTCCTTCTTAAATATGTTGTCACAGAAACGTTACTATCATTCCTGATTGGCTCAGACTTGGCCAGCAGTGGGTCTGTCCCTGGAGCAGGCTGGCATTGGCTCTGCAGGACATGGGGGAAGCTTGTGGCAGCTTCCTGTAGAAGCCACCCCTGTAGCAGCCCCTGCTACCAAAACCAGGCCAGAGAAACCCAGTACAGTAAGATATGAGATGCAAGACACTGGGTTTCAGACACGAGGACTTTGAACAGCATTGTATACAAATGCATGAAATTTGATTTTCGCTGAACAAAAGCTCCTGCAACCAGGGGCCAAACAAATCTGCTGTATGCACATTACAGTTATGAACTGAGTTGGCACCACTACAATAGACTTCACAGATATAAAGCCCATTTTTAATTTGGGTATTAACATATTTAGGAGGTTGCCCTATTTCATATTTTCTGCTAGTCATGTATAAATCTGATAGACTTTTTGTACGATCTTTGGGATACTTTTCAAAACAGTTATTTCTGAATGACTAATATGTCCTATTTGCATTCTTATGGTTTCCTCCTTCTGTAATATTTTCTGTGAAAATGTTGCCACTTTCCTGTTAAGAGCTCTAAGCTTGTGCCATGTATTTCTAAAAATTGGAATTTTTATCTTATTCCTTCTATCTCCAGTATTGCTTCTATTAGGAACCAAAGAAGCATGAAATGTGCTGTTTTGAAATGGAGTCTGACTGAAATGTCAAAAGAAAAATATCTAGTTGCAAGGCAGTGAGAGAAATATCTGAGATAAAATTTGCTAATTTTATCCTAGAACACTCTTCACAATGAAAAAGAGTATCTGTTGTGAATAGATCAGCTTTTAGGTACAACAGCATATGTGCCTGACTAAGAAAGTATTTCTGTTTCCTGTTATATATATCTGCTAAGTATTGAAAAGAGATAACCACCATCTCGGTATCTTGGAGTAAGTACAGTGGGCTCTATTCAGTATTCAAGCAGTACAGAGTTTCACATGAAGAAATTTCTTGCTAAAAAAAAAGAAATCACTACGATTTCACTTTATCAATTTAGTATTGATTCATATTCCTTAGCAGAAACTCTGTGGTCTCTGTTTTAGCACAGTCATCTAATTCATATTTGCCACATTGTGATTTGGTGGTGCCTATGATCCAAGTTTTCTTGTTTAACCTAATCCTAGTTTATGTAGTCTTTAGGTTGATATAAGGGTGATAATAAGTCAGTTTAAATGAGGTAGAATGGTGGTCCTGTCACTCGTGTACTAGTTGTGTTATGAAGAATTTTCTGTGCAGAGCTGTGCCTTCTACCAGTGTTCCTCTTTAACTCCCCCAGTTTTAAAATGTAGTTTCAGTTTTCTGTTTTTGAAGAAATGGTCTATTGAAAGCAAAACAGGATTTAGTAAATTCTCTTCTAATTTCCTGTATTCTAAAGGCAGGATTCTTCAAGGAAAGAATCTTCATTATTAGCAAGTAATTATTCTAAACTGTTCAAAATACTTCTGGATCTTTTGATTATGCCATGATTTCATTAATAAGGTAAAAAACGCTAACAGAAAGCAACTGTTTTATGTTCAATGCCTCTCTTACAATGTCTATTATCTTTTCTGGTTTTTTTGTTTTTTTTTTTTTTTTTTTTTTTTTTACAGGCTTATGATGAAGAAATGTATGGGAGCAAATATCTGTGGATTATTCCAGGGTGGTATGAAAACCTTTGGTGGGAATCCTGGATTAATTCCTCACAGTGTCTCAGTAAAAATCTTCTTGCAGCCATGGAAGGTTATATTGGAGTGGATTTTGAGCCTCTCAGCTCAAAAACATCAAAGACTATATCAGGAAGGGTTAGTATTTTTCCTCCATCTATATCATTATACCATCAGTTGTCTCACCAATGCATTGGCACAATAAAGCACCAGGGAGGGAGGTGGAGCTAAATGATTCTTCTACCAAGAGACCGGGCAGTCATCATGGTTAGTCACATCTTTTCATTGGTTTGCAATTTTTAAATATTTAAAAATCAATTCAAATTCTCTACAGGGTAAGAAAGCAGTAAAGTCCCTTGCTTCAAATCTGTCCTATTCTCCCTATATGAACAGTATAGCCAAATGTACATTAAATCTTGAATTATAATTATGATATAGTGCTGTGTCATTTCAAGTTACATGGTTGAGCACAGAAAGAGAAAACTTTTGTATTTAAACCTATTCCTGCAAACAACTAATTTCGATGGTGATTTGTGCCTTTCAGAACTAGGGGGGAGGAGGTGAGGCTTGTTTTTAATATATATATATGTGGTATTTCCAGAAAGCACATAACATTTGATCATAGAACACATTCATACAAACTCTGACCAATGAATAAACATGCCTGATTTTGCTGCTTTTCATCTTTTTTTTTTCCATTTGCCTTTCATGCCTTGCTGAGTGAGCATGAAAGGCAACTTTACTGAAAGGCAACTCATCATAAGAGAGCACACCATCAAGAATGTAGTGAACTTGTAAAACATAGACAAATTGCCACTCAGATAATTTCATATTAAGCAAATTGTTGCTTAAGTAAAGGTTATTTGATTTGCATTTTCCTATAAAGAGTAATCAGACCAATAATTTGCAGGGATACAGACCTATTCTCTGTTCAAGTATTATAGCTCACCAGTACACTGGTAGTTTTGATTGAACTGAAGCCTTTTGTACAAAAGCAAAATAAAGCAAGTTGTTCTTCATACAGTGAAGCAGCACAACTGCTTTCAGTCTCTCTGTCTTCTAGGTCTTTATTCCAGTCTCACCAGCAGTTTTATGTCAGGAAGCACATGTTTTTTGAATTTTAGTTTCTTTCATAGTTTGTTTTTTTTTTGTGACCTTTTCTGTATTACTCATACTTGTCTCTAAATAGGAGGGTGCAGTCTGAGGTGTTGGTTTGGATGCAACTCTGGAACATGTGAAGTATCGAGGTAAAACAGTTTTTTCTCCTCTTCAGACTCCACAGCAGTATGAAAAGGAATACAATGCTAAGCGTGGTGATGGACAATCTAGCAAATTTCATGGTTATGCCTATGATGGGATATGGGTGATTGCCAAGACCCTGCAGAGGGCAATGAAGTATCTGAATGCCACCACCAAGCACCAAAAAATTGAAGATTTTAACTACACAAATCACAAACTTGGCAAAATTTTTCTGGATGCTATGAACGAAACCAACTTCTTTGGAGTAACGGTAGGTCCAAATCAGATAATTGTGGGGTGGTGGAGGCTTGTGATTCTGTGTCAGTAGTTAAAACAAACATTAAATATTTAGTACTCTTGAAAAAGAAACACAGTTGTGTATTTTTTCTGTCTTCAGAGCTTCCACAGTTCTACTTTATATTAAAAATTAATGTTATTGCCTTGATACTCTTGCTCATTACCTGTCTTCTGATGCCAAATGATGACCCAGTACAATTCCTCAGTTATCCGATTTTTAAGCATGAATGTCATTTGAATTAAGAACTCAGAGTGGTCTAAAGGGAACCACAAGTGTTACAAGATGCAGTGATCTAAGTGGATGTTTAGCAGTTAAGGAGTAACTGGAATGTGATCTGAAAATACGTATTTCCCTCCATCGTTAACTTTTGTTAATAGGTTGTAGTACACCATCTCTAACTCCAGTGCTGTACATCCTAGATATTCTTGCAACATACTTCAGTTGTGATTTAAATTTATATATAGTTTTTATTTCTCACACTCAAGTATAAAACATGCTGAGTGCGACTGAAGAACTGGTCATATACAGTAGTATCTTCATTCTGATTTTAATTGCATCATTGCAAATCCATTGTAATTTTTAACTTATTTATTTACATTCTTCATTCTTAATTACATAATTGTATCTCAGGCACCATCAGTCAGAAGTTACTGGTGCATATGTGTTCAGAAGTCTGCAGAGCTCACCAAGAGAGATGAGCAGCCTCCCTTTCAGGGAGAATGGTCTTCAGAGTTTCCAATAGCAGCAAAAAAGGAAGTCACTGGAACATGCTTTGTTAAGCAGTGTACTTGGACTGCAACATGGCTAGATAAGGAAACCAATGTTTTGAAGAAATGTGTATTTCAGTGGTGCACAGCGGAGCACCTCCTTCTAGCAAGAGCATGGAGAAGATTGGCAATAATTGGTCATGTTCTGTCCTCATGTTAATTTAAACTGTCTTGGATATCAATGAACCTCAGAACAGGTTGCAGTTGCAGAACTAACACTGTCATACAAGTCAGAAATTGCTTCAAGTAGCAAATACCTATGTATAGACATCAATGAGGCATGAAGGCTCAACTTTTTGGTGCTCTTGTTAATTGCTGAAGAAGCCCTTGGTGTAATGGTACAATTGGAACTAATTTAGGATTTATAAGCAAAAAAACAGCCATATGGCAAGGCAATAATAGTATCTAGTTGCTTGTACAATATGAATTTTGCTTTCTTTTTACATTAAATTTGACTGAAGGTTTCAGGGAAATTGTTATACCATTCCATCCGTAGTAGGACTGGATCTTTGATAAGTACTAGCTATGAACCAGACTCTACAGGGACTCAGATATACCTGTCCTGAGTTATTCCAAATACAGCATTTATCAATAGGCTTGCAATTCCGTATTGCTGTGTAGTTCCTTTTTGTTTGTTTGTTTTCTTTCCTTGTCTTAGCCTTTTTGCCTCCTGCTGAGTTTTGCAGACAATTATGGTCACATTGATAGATTTCATTAGCACTGCTTGATTGCCCTTTACTGCTCCCCCTCCAAAAAAACCAACAAAACCAAACCCAAAATCTCTAAGATTGAAAGAAACCTCTTTTTTTTATTAGTTTCAGGGACACCGGCAAAATCTCACACACATCCCTTTAGGGAGTGAATGAATCAAAGATTCACCAACCAAATTCAGCTGTTTAATTATTTTATTCTCACAGGTATAACGGTTTTCAAAGAAATTACTGCATGATCATTCACTGTATTTAGTGCATGTCTGAGGTGCTTTGTAAAATATTTCTCTTTAACGTTGCTCTACCAAGTCATAATGACAACATACAGCCCAAATCTGGTATTTACAAGGATCATGCTTCCCGTTCCCATAATTCACAAAAAACATTTTAATGAGAAAGATATGGAGAGAAGAAAATCTATAACAGCTACACTTTCTTAGGACATAACTAGAACAAATGATACTCAGGTTTTTGCAGACAGCATAGAAAAAAACTGTTTTAGAGGAGATATTAAATGTCTTGCGTTGAAGTGTTCAGAAAGTTGAAGGAACAGATTGATTCTTACCAGAAATATTTTTAAACTTTTTATTCTTCATTCTAATAAATTGCTGTGTATTTTGACCTAATTTACAACTTTCACTGGAATATAAGTTTTAAGTCTTGGAGTGCCAAATCTAAATTTTTTTCTTCCAGAAAATGTATTTTAGTATAGAAACTTATTCTAAACAGGGAAAGGACATTCCTTTTTTCAAGAATATCTATGCCAAATATTAAATGAGTTTCTGAAAAATAGAAGACATAAAAAGGACTAAATTTTATCAATATTAAAAAACTCATCCAATAGAATAGTAAACTGTGATGTTATTTATTAAGTAAGAGAAGATAGACAAGAAGCTGTAGCCAAGAATCTAAAAAAGCAAAATCTATTAAGTAAAGGCATCTTTCTTTATGCTTTCTGTGAATATAAAATCAGAAACACTGTCATGTCATAAATAATAATTCCCTTTACCCAGTTTTCATTTTCTTTGAAATTGTTTATAGTAAAACACATTGTTAAGTGATGTGTTTTGTGGAATTTTTTAAATAATTTTGAAAAGACTTGTTGGGATGAAGTGTACTAGTTCCTGATTATATAGAATATCATTCCTTCAGTTTTCAGTAATTTTTTTTTTTTTTATTTTCTAGGAGGAAACATTTAGAAAACAGTTAAGGCTATTGCCCAGAGACTTGACATGACTAATCCTATTTTTATGCATCAGAAACTCAGTGCATAAGTGTTATTTATTCTAACTCTGCTGTCAGAAATCTGTTGGAAAGAAAATTATGGATATTCCTTAAATATTCCTGAGGGTTCTGCTCTCTTTCTAGATTTTTTTTTTCATTACAAATTGGTTCCTTCTGTTATTTTTCCTTTGTGCTTATCTGATTACCTGTGCATATCAAAGTCATGGTGATTACCATATAGATTTCTTATGTATTTTGAATACAGAGCGAGGAAACCTAAATTTGGTGTTTTATCAGAAAACGGTAATACAGTTATCTGCTACATTTTTCAAAGATAAAGTGGATACTGTTTTACAGGTACAAAAGGACTTTGTGATGAGAAATTAAATATGAACAAACAAAAGACCTGCAGGGATGTTCCTGCAGTTTTGTTAATCTGAATGTTCTAATTCTGGGGTCAGATACACTGGTGTTGTCTGTTTTTTAATTGACTAAGGCACTGTGTGGTTAGAATGGTTCATCTGCAAGGCCCGGCTTTCAGGACTCGAGTTCTTTTGATTTGGGACTAGCTTGATCTTCATGGTGTACATTTTTCTAATTCCTTTGTTATTAGAGCACTTAATTATTTATAAATGGTAAAGTTACTGAAATAGGAAAATACCTTAAAGGGTTTTGGACATAATTTTTCCACTTTTCTTAATTCAGATAAAGTCAATTGTGTATACTGAATGCAACACTACCACTCTAGTGGTTTATAAAGTGCAAGGTGCCTGTTTCCTTGCGGAATATATCCCTCTTTTCAAAATGTACACATTCTTTCTGATAACCAAAGTGTCAGAAAATGGAAGATAAGAACAGAAGTATTCAAACAATATATTTTGATGCAGTTTAAATGTTTGAGGAGTTCCCTTATATTGTTGGTAGAAGCAATGAAAGTAATTTAGAGTTGGAGGACCTACTGAGCTCTCTGTTACTACTTGTAATCAGTACAGAGTGATAAAATGGTGGGAGACAAAATATTTATCTGGGATATTTATATATCTTCATTTCAATTATTCAGGAGTTTATAGCATACTACATATAACATGCTCATCAAGTATGTATAAAAGCCAAAGAGAATTTTCCACAGAGGTAGAATAATTCTCCTACAGGAAGATTATTTGTTTAAAGGATAATTAAGAGAAGAGAAGAAGAAAAGTCAAACTTTATTTTGTGTAATACTACCGTAATTTAGCTTGTAGGCTTAAAAATGAGTGAAGAATTGGTGCTGTCTTCTCAGGATATCGAGTAATATTTAGTGCATACTGAATTGAAATCCGTCTAGAGAACAGAAGGATTTTGTTTTAGTCATTTTTTTCCTCTTTTTTTTTTTTTCTCTTTGTAAAGATTATGCATGGCTACACAGTAACTTACAGTTACAGCAATGTTGATATTTGTTAGCAAAAAAGAAAAGGTTAGTTATACCCAGAAAGATGTCATAGAATAGTTTGGGTTGGAAGGAACCTTAAAGGTCATCTATTTCCAACCCCCCTGCCATGGGCAGGGACAGCTTTAACTAGACAGGGGTGCTGAAATCCCCATTAAACCTGGCCTTAAACACTTCCAGGGATGGAGCATCCGCAGCTTCTCTGGGCAATCTATTCCTTTGCCTCACGCCCCTCACAATAAAGAATTTGTTTCTGATATCGTATCTAAACCTGCCCTCTTGAAGTTTGAATCCTTTCCCCCTTGTCCTATCACTACATCCCATTATAGTCCCTCTCCAGTTTTCTTGCAGGTCCCCTGTAGGTACTGAAAGGCTGACGTATTAAATATCTCATTTGTTCTCAGAATAGTAAAAGTTTATATTGGTTCCATGGGGTAGCCAGATAGTGGGAAAAATAAGGTGCATGTTGGAGGGAATTTTTAATTCCTTTTTTTATGCAAAACATGTCACTACCTTTTAAAAATGTTTTTCTCTAATTTTCTTTTTGCTTCACCTTTGTCACTGATGTGAAGTCATGAATGTTACCATCGCACTGTTTTATGCCAGAAGTCTTATAACTGTTGCAGTGGGGTATTCTGCTCCTTGTATTTATTGCTATTATCTGCTATTATAAATCAGGTTTCAAATTTGTTAATTTATTTCTCATCCTTATGACCTTCTTTTTTTTTTTTTTTCTCTGCAATGGAAAAAGAATTGCAGTGGAGGAGAGAGAAAATTAATTCCTTTTAAGTGAGCCAAAGACTCTAGCAGAGTAGGATAAAATTCCACCACAGTAGCTGCTGCACAATTGAAACCACAGCCATGAAATAGCTTTCAAGTCTGTCCCTGGCATCCTGCATTTGCAGGGATCCAGTCATCTTTCATAACTGGAAAAATGCTTATTTATATGAAGTTCACTTTATATTTTGATGCTGATTGTTTCTGAAGATTTATCTTAGCAGTTTACCTCCACTTTCCAGGCTTCAGTAGCTACTGTGCTGTATAGGAATCTCAGAAATACAGGAGGTGTTAGCATCAGAATAGGAAAAGGGGTAAAGTGTTTATTTCATGTCATACTGGAAAAATAACATACCTAAGATGGTTAAATTAAAAAAATGTGTCGGTATTTGGTGGAGATTCAGATAAAATTAGCATGGACTTCAGTAGGGTGAACTTGTGCTTAATATGGGAGTCCAACAAACATTTCTGTAGTGGCATGGATCAGTGAGCCTAATTTTACATGAACTGTTCTTAATTAAGCCTCAAGAGCTATTTACACTTGCAGTCAAATTTTCTCTGTTGGCGTGGCTGAGGTAGGGTAAATCGTATTGGGGTGAGGGCAGAAACTTCAATCAAGCAACTTCTTGTTAATCTAGAATAGAGCTTTAAAAATACATTTAATTTCATAAAAGGGGGTGGGGGAGGTGGAGGTTAGTGTTCAGTGGAATACTTAACATCTGTCCCTGAGAATTGCTTTTGGATGTTCAAATGAATTTGACTTAATTTTGAGCATTTGAAAATTTGTTATTGGACATTAATACTAATGGGGTGATTTGAGGGAGTTCAATAAGCTAGCAAAACACATATGTATTTATGCACACACATGGAGGTGCTCACAACCTCACCGACTCTTGGCAAATCTGTTTTTTTTCCACACCTGGCCCCGTGGGTTATGAATGTGAACTGTGCTGACTTTAATGCCTTGTGTTGTCTTTTGATTTTTCAGAACTTGATTCCTGTTATGGAATTTTTGGTTTTCCTGAACTTTGAATCTCAGTTTAACTGAGCAGAGATAAACATGGTGAATCTCTTACTTCTTTACTGCCTTCTGACTTCCAGTGCATTATCCAACTCTGATGAGCAAGTCAGAGCAGTGCACTGGGTTGGTGAACTAATTTGCTCTCTATCTGTCCAGTTCATTTAGGAGACTCCTCAAAATAGAGAGCTTTTAAAGTAAGCCGTCAGCAAGTTTGCATAAGGTCATAAACAATGTTTGCTCATTAGGAAAATTCAGTGCAAATGTTTTCATCTGCCAACAGTGTAAAACTGCATCCAAAAGGAAATCCTAACTTTTTAAAGTGAGAACTCAAATTAACTGTGACATTTCAAAGATTAGCCTGCAAGCTAATCGGCAGTTGACGATTAAATAGTTATAGTAGGTGTCAAAGAAAAAAAGGCTTTAGTCTGAAGTTGTGGAACACTTACTGCAGCATCTGTCATTTTAATAGCTGGATATTTGATGAAAATAAATGAACAACATCCATTTACATAAAAGCTAGTAAAATATTTTGTGTTCCCCATCTCTTAGCTTTCTCTGCTTTGTATTTAATTTCTTCTGTATCTAGACAGTGTTCAACATGCTTAATATGCCCTAGAAGCTGCTTTGTTGCTATTGTACAAAGTGTGGAAGTACCTACAAATAATAAAGAAAAAAAGTCAAGGAAAGGTGATTGCACTGTGTAAGTGGTGGTGCAGGTTTGTACTTCACAGGGTAGTTCTCCTTCAGGCTTCCAAAGAAAGAACATTTCAGTAGTTTCATCACTTTTTTTTCTGAAGTGTGATTTGTTTTATAGCTACCTGTTTCTAATCCACCTTTGGGTTATATTTTGGGATTGTTTTTTTTCTTTTGCTCTATTTTTGGGGGTTTTTTGGTGTGTCTATGATACTTGAATTTGAAGGATAAAAGACTAAAGAAAAAAATTAAATTTGTGAAATTTGAAATCTCTGTTCTGCTCCAGATCAGCAGTTAAGCTGGGAGAGGGTATCGGTGGTTTTAAAGAAAGTTTTCAAGACAGTTTCTTCCTCTACCAGTTGGGTTTGTCTGAGATTGGTGCACAGGGCTGTTTGAAAATAGAAGGATATTGAAAGAGTGGACAGCGTATACATGTTGGACAAGCAATACGGAACTACAGGTTCTTGTATCTGTTGCATAAGTAGGAAATTGTTTTTCCTGATCATTAGATGGCGATTTGTGTTCTACTTAGTCAGAAATACTAGGTAGGTAAGCTGTTCCTTTTCCACCCCTTCGGCATTCAGTAGAAGAAGAAGGAAAAATGTTATGTACCTTCTTTCCCTGCAGTAAAGCCCTATGCCCTGCTTCACCAAGGTGGTTTTGCTTTTTTTCTAAGAGGTAGGAAATGTTACTTGTGTGCCTGTTCAAAAAGGGTGATAGAATAAAATCCTACAGACACTTAGAGAGAAGTGACCCACTTGTAACAGTGGTACCAATGAAATACCATCTCTTAAAACTTACAGAAAACGTGGAGTAGCTCCACTCACCTGTACAGTGACTTAAAAAAATGTCAGTATCTTATGATCAAAGGCAGATGACACATCAGTGTGGATCTCTGGTGATTATCTCATATCAGCAAGAGATTATTTACATCTCTCTTCATCATACACAAGACCATAGGAACAACTTAAGAATTTGCGATATATGCTATAAAGAAACGTTTTGACAGAGTCTTTCCTGAAATTATTATCCAAAATGGAAAATGTAGTGCAAGGTATGTGATGCTGACAATGTTTCAGATTTCTAATTTGAAATTTCGCCATTTCTCTCACTGAAACTGCAGGTGTAACCTCCCAAGGAAGGATTAGAACGTTGCTGTTAACGGAGGTGCAGAAGGAAAGTGAAGTGTGATGGAGGAGGAAAAGTCCAAGGTGCTTTAGTTGCCCTGGGACTTGATGTTGTTCTTTGGTAACTGTGTGTCAGTCAGTACAGTAGCCTAGCAAACAACTGTTTGTATCATCACCTATGATACATAGGGTTATGTATCATAACTTGAGTTTTGTGATTACATAGTGAAGGTTAAAATTATTTCAAGTCCCTTTCAAGTAATGTTGCCTTTAAAGGAGGCCTGCTCCTTCCCAAGAGAGGGAACAGATGAAGCGCCAACAGAGTATGGGTTCTGGATGGAGAGGCTCTGGAAGAGGAGTTATATCCATAGCTGTGTCCCTAACCTGCACAGACCAAGAAGAATAATCCTAGAAAGGAAGACTGCATGAGAAGGTGCATTTAGGAGAATATCATCATCATCATGGCTAGACTTCACAAACGAAGATTTGAGAAGGACTCTACCCACGCTTGCTACAAGCGCGTTGATGGCTAAAAAGGCCAATGCGAGATAGACAAGTCCAGTTGCATTAGGAGAATATAATATGAAGTAGAAAGATTTCCTGGAAGGCTTTCATCTAATCTGCATCACTAGGCAGTTCTGAGTTTCCAGTCTCCAATGTCTCTTGTTCTACTTCTAATTTGTTTAGTACTTCTTGGAGTTTAATGAACGTTTTCTCACCTGATTGCTTTTCTTGAAACTGCTTTAACTGTCCTTGTTGAAGAGCATATCATTAACAGGTTGTGATCATTCCATAAAAATATGTCGAGATATAGATGTGTTTAGTAGATAGGCGATATAAGTGTTTACTAGATGGAGTTTGATGGTCCTGAGGAGTCAGCTAGGCTCCTTTATGGCTACTTGGCAGATGGTGTGTGACTCAAGTGCAGGCTAGTACAGGCGCAGCTGAACCATACTTCCAGGTGCGTATTTGCAGATGATGCAATGAAGCACAGGCAAAAATGTATGAATTGGGGACATTCCAGAGTAACAGGTTTTCAGTGGTATAGTTAGTCCTGCGTTTGGTGTCCCTAAGAGAAGGAAATAATATGTATGGCAAATTTAGGGATGTTGCTGTTTTTATCTGCTATGTCCCCATTTGAAATTACAAGCAAAGTGATCTTACATGGATATTTCCAAACCCTCAGCTGCCCAGTTTCTTGGGGATGAAATTCACCAAACAGAGTACAGCCTTCAGTGCAGCATACTGTCTTGGTAGGTGCAGTGGTCAGAACAGCAATATTAGTTATCCTGCATCAACCTCAATCTGCAAACTCTTTCCTCAGATCTACCTCTGGTTTATCTCCCTTCCCTCCTAGAAGAGAACACTACAGAAGTACCTGATTTAGCTTAAAGTTTGAGACATGAATACCTTTCTGTCATGATTCTAGAGTTAAAAACCACTATTATTTTAGAGAAAAGATATTTTAGAAATAGTATAAAACTGAATTCCTGAGTGCTTGAGGGAATTACAGTTCTTGTTTTATTTTCCACGGGAACAGATGTTAGCCCTGCTGCCTTGGGAATGTTCCAGCTCTGGTAATTCTGTTCTGTGTGCCTAAAACTCTCACTGAGATTTCAGATGGATGACGAAGTTATTATTTACTAGCTTTACACCAGGACTTCTCTGGGACAAAAAGTACCATAAAGATGCACAATTTTAGTACTGTTGTTCTCACTTCTCTTAGTAGACATTGCATTTTATTATTATTTCACTGTATAGGCAAAGTATAGAAGATTTTACTGTTTTGATCCTGTTCTTGTTTGAATCAGTGGAAAAGCTCTTTTAACTTCATTGTGAGAAGGAGGTAGTCCTTACCTAGCAAAGTGCTTTAATAAATAATTTGCAAATACCATTTAAAATGTTATTCTAAAATCCTTTTTGCTCACAGAGAATTTAAAAGAAACTCCTTTTGAAATGCTTTCTAGAATTAATGAATATATTCTAAGAGTGCTGATCAGGTCTAGTGCTCTAAGTTAGTAATGATTGATTAGTCTCAAGAGCTTGTTCAAGTGCATTTAGAGAATGCGTCTAGATGGTATACTACGTGGAATTACATGACTCAGATGTCAAATAACCGTGAGCAATTAAAATAATGTGGTGCAGTATAGCAATTTAGAAGTAATGTCTAGTGATGACTATAAAAGCCTGCAACTTTTAATGCAGATCATGTAAATCAAAGAAATGCTGAATATTTTAGTGATCAGTTGTGCTCATTATGTATATTCTTTTGGTACAACAGTGTAATTCTTAACTGGGCATCAGTTCGCTGGGAGTATGAAACATGGAAAAAAAATGAACAAGAAATCTCAAGGCATACAGATAATATTATGAAGGTTGAAGCAACAGGAAGACTATTCATAAGCCGAAATCTTAAGAATATGTTTTCTACCATTTTTTGAAGAGTTGTCATCATACTACTCTAAAATATTCTCAACGTCTGACTTTCTTGAGAGTTTAGAGAGTGAGTAAAGCACACAAATAATAAATATGCTTAAATCTGAAAGCAGGTTCATTTAGTAAATAAATTATGAAGTATAAAATTAGTTCTAACATGCTTATTTTTATCCTTTACATCACTGATTTGGATACTCTGAGAGAATAAATAAATACGTTTTTATGGTAGCTTTTGTACCACATTCACAAAGATCAGTTGATTTCAGTTAAATATACTTCTTTCCATTGCTGAATAGTTGCATGGCAAATTTTAATTTATGTTCTGCTTTCATCTCGGTTACCCCATCAGTGGACAAGTTTAAAAAGCTTTTGAAAGGAGATTTTTTTGTCTTCAGTGAAAGTGACCCACATTGATGTTACAAGAATTAGAATTTAGCCTGGTGGAAATTTTTGTGTGCACCTAAAAACAAAATTTTCCCTTGGGGAATATTTTGCAATGTGAAATTTTTACTTTATGGCCAGCAAAAAACCCTTAACTTTCAGAACTGTATTTTAATTCTCTGTTCACACTGCAGTACTTCTGAAATTTTAGCTTCACCAATTAACATACTCTCCACTGTTGTTAATCTTTATGACAGCTCTAGGCAAAAATATTCCTTAACTTGAATATAGCATTTTGCTGAGTGTGAATCCACCTGCAATGTTAAGAGTGGCATTATTAGCTGACTTTGCCTGGAAATGCTCTGGGGTTGTCAGGTCTGATGTTCAATGGATTATATTTTCATACATCACTGCTCCTCTTTTCTGGCAGTCATGATTTCTGTGATGAACTAGTTTTCTTCCTTGGAGAGGTGCTCCAGTTGCAAATAGGATTCTTGCAGCCTGCGAGCATTTTAGTGAAACAGAAGAAAACTTAAGTATTATAATGACAATTAATGCAGACAAATGCACAGTATATTTTCAAATAGTTTTTTAGTATTTTTGAAGTCAGCTTTTAGAACTTCTGTATTTGTTACCTTCTGCTCTTCTCCCCACCATCTTCTCATAGGAGGTTGTTCCCTCACATTCTACTGGTGATGATGATAGGTTTTGCATTATCTAGCCTCTGCTAGAGCCATGTAAAGATAGTTCTTTTTTTTTAAGATTTAATAAAACAAGAAAGATCTTGCACTCAGTAGAGGATATGGTGTGGTAGGACTTCCCCCTTGGAGTTCTTCACATGAAGAAACTTGTGAAAGGTGATGAAGCACAAAGTGCAGCAAGGCCCTTGGTGGAGCCCCTTCAGTACAGGACAACATGTTCCATTTGTGTTGTGTCCCAGCTTCAGATCTGCCATTACAAAGCAGGCAGAAGCCAAAGGTAGCACCTTTGCAAATTAAAGGAGTTTGCCTTATTTTTTTTATTATTTTTTTGCCCCCCAATCACCTAATGTGAACTATTTGTAAGTATTTCTGGTCTATAAATTTTAACAAAACAATCCTAGGAGTCTAACTTCCGCACTATCACCCAGTTTATATCTGTAGCGACAGGTGAGGTTGTTGGCATATGAACCCAGAGCACTGGACAGAAAGCTCTTGTCTCATTTTTTTTATAAACAGTTTTAATCAAATCTCGGAGCTGTTGTGCTTCACTTGTTGAATCTTTCTGTGTGACGGTAATTTTTCAATTTTTTTTTATATGCATCTCAAATGCACCAATAATTATAACCATGCCTACTAACCACTGTTATGAATCAGATTATTCTTTTCAAACACAGTCTAAACAGAAGTTCACATGTCTCTATGCTGTTGATTCCTCCAACAGCATCTATATTTTTATATATCAGCCTACAATATCTAGCCAAAGCTTCATGGAACTTTATTGTCTCTCCTAACAAGTCTTCCTGCCTCTCACCCAAGAACTACTTGGACTGCTTTGACAACCTTAAATTTTGTGTCTGTGACTAAGACAAGCAAAGCTGTACACAGCTCTCTCACTTGTGAGTGATCAAGGCTTTTTGGCTGAGTGACCCTTGACTCTGAGCATAACCTGCACAGTTTCTGTATCATGCCACTCATTTAGTGTCAGTAGGTGTCATAACAAGTAATTAGATGAAAAAACGTAGCTCTAACCAAAAGAAGGTAATTTGAATCCGAAGAGGGAACTTAGTTAAACAATATCGTAGAATGTGTAGATAAAGCTGTCCAGGGCTGACATTTCCTTGTCACTGAAGAGTATACTCTGCAGTGATGACATATAAAATTCTGTGTATCGCTGTAATGCTGACAAACCAAAGAATTTCCAGAGTAAATCAACACAAATCCAGAGATTATAGAGAATGATTTGAGGGAAGAGCAGTCCATAATAGTGTTTTTCAAAATCAGCAAAACCTACAGTGGTTTTCCATCTATGATGGATTGAGAGATTGGTTTTTTTCTGCTTAGATTAACTATGTAGGAGCCAAGACTTTAATTGGAAATCTTTGAAAAATAAAGATATTATTTTATTCCTTGTAAATTCTATACCTTTTCTACCTTGTAAATTGTGCATCAAAAACTTCTGGCAAAATTCTTCTGCCTGTGCAATTTCAATTCTGCCTCATTCATTCTGACTGCTGAATTAGACGGTGGTTCAATTGTGTTTGATCATGTAATTAGGATGATGTTGTGCATAAGCAGTCATCACTGTGAGTGCTGCAAAATATACAGAGCTAAAAGCCACAGCTAGAGACTGCAAAGAATATTGTCCCAGGAGTGAGAGACAGCAGCAGAGCCTGGCAATTTTCCCTCCCTCCTTCAGCCACTCTCAGTGAAGGACAAGGTCCTGCTCCATGCAGTGGAGGAAAGAGCTTGTTGATTTGTTTGTGAAGTCTGAAGAGCTGAAGGTCTTCTCCCAGCTGGCTTTCTTGTCCTGCATGCCACGGCTTGACTTGCCTTCTGGTTCACAGTGGTGGTGCTGCACCTGGCTGGTGACTGTGGGACTACAGCTTCATCATGTTCCTGTTTGGTTGAAATGTTCTTCAGGAGTTACAAAGGGGAAAGGAAGTTTCAGTGGTCGGAAGTCCATGTCTCAGGTGAATGTGAATTTTGTGAGACAGAGGTAAACTTCTGTAGCCCGGAGGTTCTTGTTCCGCTGAACTCAGATGTTTGCTGCAGACCAGAGAAACATATGAGTGTCTCCAAAGGAGACTGAAATGATAATGGTGTTTTCTAATTGGAAGTGTTGGACTTTCTTAACATTGAGTTTCCTAAGATCACATTCACACCTCATAAATTTTGTTATTAGTGCTTTTGTTATGAATGACACTGAAGCTTGGCATTTGAGACCCAAAATATCTAATTTGTCAGTTGATTTCCTTTTTTTTTTTTTTTAATTAAAATCTTGTGTCAGGCTACACAATTTTTTCTCCATTATGACAGTTTCATTGATATAGAAGCAAAGCAAAAATATAAGAAAAGCAATTATGACACCACAAAATTCGATTGGGGATTAAAGATATAAATTGCTTCAGGTGAGAACACATAGCTCACTTAAATTGCATCTAGGAATAAATCCGTGAAGCTACACATATGTCTGAGAAATAATTGTTTGCTGGTCCCTTCAGATGAATGCAAAACAAACCAACACAGCATTAATACTGGATAACATACTGATTGTTGGGAGTAGACCTCAGCAGCATCACAAATGCATTGTAAGGACCTTTCCATTGTAAACTCTGGAGATGTTAATTGATTCATGATTTTTTTGTGTGATATTAAAGCTACTTGTTTTAATGTGGCACCATGGAAATTTGGATCTCTTTGCATCTAGATGATGTTTTCTGCTAGTTTCCATGTTGAAAATGCAGGTTATTTTATAGAGGCCTAAAAGCCACAATTAGTATTCTAGAAAAGATTCAGTGTTCAGTTTTCTGCCCAGTGTTTCAGACCTGTGCATGTTAGTGTCAAGTTCTCCCTCTTGCAGAAAGTAAGGGGAAAGTTTATGGGAAGAAAGACATACATTAGTGGGTATTACCTCACAGTGCAGAGCAAAGCAAGCTCTTTCTGCTTTAGGTCTATTTTCCTACACACGGGTGTTAAGTCCCAAGGAACCCAGCAGGAGTCATTTCCCCAGTTTGAGTCAACACTTAGCCTGTGAGGGAGGGGAGAGAACTTGCTCCAGAGCACTTCTAAAATGCATCCCAGCTACTCCTGGTCTGAGGGAAAAACTGTGACAGTGGAAACAGAAATCCCTGTAGATGTGGTTCCGAAAACATTTGGATAAGGAAGTGTTATGAATCATGAATATTAAGCATGCTTTCCCTTAAAATCCGAGTAGTGGCATCTTACTCATTGGGCTCATGGATTTCTGTAACTCTTACTGCAAATAGCATATACATGGACAAAAGGAAGGAAGAAAAATGTTGTAACTACCTTGGCAATTATTTCTTTCCAAATCTGCTTTTATATGTTTGGGCATTTGAGGTTTTTAACATCTGGGCATTTTAGGTTTTTGTGTTTGTATGGGCATCAGTGAGTAAATGTCAGCTGTTAAAATGTTTAGGCAAGTAAAGATGCAGCTAAACACCCAGAATATTGATTTTATTAGGCAACTTATCATTTATATATATTTAAACAGAAGCGTACCATATTGTATTTCTGATTGAAATACATCTTTAAAGTATTTCCACAGGAAAGTGATGATGATGCACTTTATGTATATCCTGAAAATCATGTTATACATGTCTTATACATTTAGCGTTTTTTACATAAGGATTGAATTTAGATGTGATGAATTGGTAAATTGGTCAAAGGCTGTCACAATGATGAGGGATACAAAAGAGTAGTATTAGAAGTAACTCCATAAAAATTCTAAAATAAACATGGAATATCCTAACTGTTGCTCATCTACAGACGTCAAACTGCGTATCTCTCCACCGTAAATCAAGGGAACATGTACTGTGAAACCAGATGTTTAAAAACTGTAGAATATTTTTTCTCTACTTAATACAGATACTTAGAAACATCAGGGGCAGAATAGCTGCATTTCATATTTTATTTCTGAAAAGTATTCTCTCTGAGGATTTTAAACTGCTTATACTGGTCTTTTTGTTAGGCTCTCTTTAAGTGAAGTGCTTAAGAGCACACTGAATATTAAGCATGAGTATTCCAAATGGACTAGTGAAGGTCCATATTGAATCAAGTCTTAAAAGAGTAGGCTCCTTGTTTTGCAAGGTGGGTTCTATTCAAATAAGAAAAACATACCCCTTATAGAGTTAACATTTAGTCTCCTCTCTTTCTGTGGAGCTGTTTTACAATATCGCAAATGCTAGCAGTGAGAGAGAATAAACTTGGTTATATAAAATGCAAATATTATACAGTTTTTAATGTGCATCTCAGTGAAATTAAAGGCATGTCAGGCTTAGGTTTTTAAATAAAGTCAAGCTACAGCCTGGGGGCTTGCCATGGCTGAAAATCTAATCTGTGACATGCTTTTCACTTCTGCGAGTGACATGCAGGGCAGTGCTACATCGGAGATATCGTGTGTTAGGCTTTCGCAGACTGCATGTATTTTGTGATCTTAAATTATAATAGAATCGCAGAATATCCTGAGTTCAAATGGAGATAATAAAACTGAAGTTATTATTGTAATTTTATGTTGGCTTTATTCTTTGAGGTCTACAAATGCTTTTTAAAATACATACACCATGGATTCTTCTCATTTAGTAACAAAGCACAGCTGTATGTAATGCAGTCCCAATACAAAACAACAACCTTATTTTCTCTTATGTCTGTCATATCAACTACATCTCAGGCTGCTTTCCACAATGCTCAGTAACTCCTGGCAAGACTAGCCAGGAAAGAAGGTGCTCCAAATGCCCTGTGCGTCACTAGTATAAACTCATTCAGCAGTGGATCTCATACAAGAAGGGGAACAAGAGAAAAAATTCTGAAACACAACAATTCCCTCATGCTTTAATGAGATTTTTAAGAAGAGAAAAATGGGATGGTTATCTTTCTCTGTTAAGGTATTATTGTTTTCTCCGTTTTTTAAAATTAATTACCTCATCACGGCAAAATGTTTAATCTCTATTACATTCACAAGATTTTGTTGTTACAATTGTCTTTTAGTTATAACAATGATAAAACTTACCTTTAATAATCACAACCTTTTAGCTAAATACAACTTGAATTTCATGTCCATTTAGCTTTTGTTAACTGGCAGCCAAAATAAAGCCCAGTTTACATTCAGAAATCAGGCAACGCTGTCTGTTTGACTTAAAAACTAATTGTAGTTACCAAATGTGCATAGTTTGCTCTTCAGATGCTGTGGTGCACATCACCCCCAGGATAGGCACCTTATCACCATCTCTACCATCTCTCTTCCACTCTGAGATGGCACTATCTTTTGCTCCTATTTTTTGTATTTGCAGAAGAATTCTGTTGGTCATGACCAAAGCTTGAAGCCTTTATTAAAGATACGTTTGTCTCTCCTAGCCTTTGTGCTGTACATCTAATCGGCTTCTCCTGCTATAGTTCTTCTTTACCTTCGCAGCTCCTAAATGAAAAAGCTTTTTCCTTTGCTGATTGCCTCGTTCAAATATTTTAGACAATATGTCTTTTCACTTCTTATTCAACCATTCCATGTAGATGGGAAGGTCTTAATCCTCCCCCGGAAATTAATCCCTATTTAATTTAATTTAAATTCCTCTACCAATGCTTATGTTGGGAAATTATGTGGCAGTGAGCAGGCCATTGATTTAAATGCTGTGATCTGAGAGGAGAAATAGTATTTGACATGAATGATGTTGGCAAAAGCTGCTTTTGTGTTTTGGCTTTCTGAATTTGCCTTCACTAATTCACATCTTTCTGCAGTGGAAGTGTTTGTAAGTGATAGGAGTTTTCTCGAGAAGAGTTATTCCAAATCTTACTCCAGACAGATGGGGCAGTTTTGCTTATCTTTCTCACTATTTTTCCCCTTTGCTTCTAGTTTGAAGATTAGTTTGTTTAGATATACCTTATTTCATTGTAAACACTGACTATTTTCCTACCCTGATTTCCAGATTCCTGAAACCTGCATGTTTTTTTATCTTTTAATTAAATACATGAGAGTAGTAGTGATGCAGGTGGGTACAGCTGGAATGCTCCCCAGCCTTCCTTGGTGAAGTCTCTGAAGACAGAATAACAAGGATACTGACAGAGTATGTCCAATGTGTTGCTCTATGATACTTATAAGACTTTCAAGTGATTCTCATATTTGCTGTATAGTGCTTCTAAATGTGCAGTAATTAGCATGCATTTGTACTCACCGATGGCAGGCTTTTAACATTTAAAATACAAAATATTTCTTTAGAAGTTGGATGTGTCAAAATTCTTTCCAAAACTGTAATGCTATTGTTGGCATTTTTAACTTCTACCTATGTAAACACAAAGAAATTGTAAGAGTTTTGGGGTTTTTTGAAGTCTGGGTGAAGTGGAAACCACTTTTAAAAACCCTTCAAACCCCAAAACAGGTTATTAGACTTAAAATAAATTAACAGAAGAAACATGGAAGCTTGTTTCTGCTAGTTATTTAGAACATCTATACACTGAATGCTGCTTGTAGGAAGTTGTTGACAAATACTGTTTTTACAATCTATTTGAAAAACCTGACCTGACCTGATTTCACTGTAGAGCAAAGGTTAAGTATAAGTTTAACAATTATGTAACTTGCAAACCATCAGTTTTTCAAGGGCCATACGTCTTCATAATGCTAAAAAAGGTGAAAAAAAGAAAAAAAACAAAACTTGATTAGAAACCAGATGGTACTGTTTGCTTCAGCAGAAGGGGTCATAGTTCTCTTCAGATTAGCCATCCACGATATGCAAGAAGGAAAGATGATTCATCTTGAAAAATGGTGTCTGGTGTTCTTATTTCAGGGTTGCTCTTCTGCTCCCCCCTCGTTTTGTCTTACTGTTTCCTTTTCAACTCTGGGATACCAGCAAACCCACGATGCTGGACAGTAAACTGAGCACGGGTGGGAACTGGGAGTCTCAGAACAACTGCTCTCTTGCCATTTATGGGAGCTGTTTCTTGGTGCAGAGGTACAATAACCCAGCAGCAATGGGCTTGGGCTGGCATATGAGAACCATGATACAGCACCCTGCAGAAGCAGCACTTGCATCGCGCCTGCTCTACATTAGGCATCATTTGGAACTTTACCTGAAGATATGTTCTGTGATAGCCTCTGACAATTGTTGCATGGTGAGAGGACTTTGTTTGAAGGTCAGACACGAGAGTCAGCACTCGGTTGTGGAGTGTGTTTGAAGTGTAGCCAGCGTAATAGAATTCGAATGCATTTTCTTACTGAGTGCATATTCTTATAACAACTATCTGCATGATCTTTCTTTTTAATGAATGGTGTTTCATGCAGTGTGTCTGAATTAAAAACTTCTCTTGTGTTTGCTGCTCACTGAAAGAAACACAGATTTGGCAAAACATGAGAGCTTTTTCTGGATTTGATGCTTGCTGAGGTTTTTGCAGTGTTTGTGGGTTAAACAGGAAAAGGAGACCTAACACAAGGCTTTTGAATGTACCTTGCTCTGAAGAAATCTGCTGTTTATTTTAAATGTTGAGGGACAATATTTTTGTTCAGTTGATTTTCTGTTTACATCATTGGGTAGAAGACATAAGTAATAGGAACGAAGCAAAAGGCCTAAAGAGTTTTGAAGTGCTTATTAGGACAGCACGCTTAGTTCATTACAGGGTGGGCTAAAGTTGTTTAATGATAACATGTCTCCCTGATTAGCACCATTCTCAGATATACCAACTTTGTTTGACTGCATACAGTGACCAAACAATCTTCATTGGAGTGAATACATGTCAAAAAAAAAGGACAATTTTATTATAACTGATACATTTTGGGAAGAAGAGAATCAGGAGCAGGAGGTTTATAGCATTTGATATGCAGAAAATTTTAAAATAAACCTCCAATAGAAGGTTGTGCATTTGAAGACTACTTGCTTTTCCTAGCATAGATTTCTTAGATAAATTTGGAGCTAAAGATGGTTCATCTCAAGCTATAACTGGAGTTATTCTTTTAGGAAACCATTTCTGATAAAATGAAAGTTTTAGAGGAAAACTCTGTAATACTAAAATGGCGTAATAGCTCCTATAGATTTGATGTGCTGGGCTATTAGAGCTATTAGACTATCACAACATGGAACTTAAAATTATTTCATTAAATATAAACAATCAGAATGGAGAATGCTTTGTCTGTCATTTCCCTATTTCTCACCTGTAAGTACTATTCAGTACATCAGTGATGTGTGAAAAACTGATTTTTTAGTACACTATATTTATAAATTTTAAAAGAGGGAATATTTTATATCCACCTGACTATCATTTTTACTCATGAGGAAACAAAGAGTTATCATAGTGCTCTACTGCATGTGTAAATTATATAAATTCAGCACTACTGAATAAAGACAGCAGCTGTCTTCTGCTTTAATTTCAGTGGGAATATTTAGCCCCATGTAAAATGCATGTTATTTGGACAAAAAGGTTACAGTGGCATCTGGTACTCCACATACAAAATAAAAAGTCTCATCCTTCTCACTGAGAGCAGTTAGCAAGAAAGTTTCTCTCACTTAGGTATCATCTAAAATATTTAGTCCATTGTTTTCCATGAAAAAAATTCCATTAATAAAATCTTGGTGGAGTGAGAAGTGGCCCAACTTCTAGGAATAAATCTTGAAGATGTTCAAAGGCTCAGAAATCTCCAAATTATGGTCTTTTTTAATAAAGTAGTGCACGTTCTGGGAAAAAATAGTCATCGTTTGTTTGACAAAAAAAAAAAAAAAAGATGAATGCTTTCTTGAGACAGAAATTTATATTAGTTAGACGTCACTGATGTCAGTAGAAGACTTCAGATATTTTCTCTGTAACTGTTGATCAAATACTGGTTAGGATGATGAGAGACATGAATCTTCTCTCCGGACATCACCTTTAAATAGGATATTGATAGTCTTCTGAGGGTTAGCTATAAAAAGGTTTGCAACTAAGAGCAGCTTTATCACTGGATTCTCCACTCCCTGTGTGCACTAAATGGGAAGCAAATAAATTTCAGTCTTTAAAATATACGAGTATGAAGACTGTATCTCTCTTCAAGAGTATGAACATGCCCTGTCAGGAAAGAGTCTGAACATTGTGTCTTTGTCTGTAGGATAGGGTGTGTCCACCCTGGGAGATAAGTCAGAGAGTGCTGGAAATTGTTCCTGGCTTCTAGCCCAAAAATTACTGTCAGGGTTTAATAAGTAAAATTCCTTTTCTGAATACATTGAGTCAAAAAAATCTCTTTGCCATTAGGAAATGCCTCACCTCTACTGTTCCTGTATAGTCCCCGTGCCACATTGCAGAGGGAAGATTTCTGATGAGAAAAAAAAGAAGAGCATGATAGATAAAGCCCTCTTTGTCTCTAGGGGTTACTGAGGTACATTATCTGGTGGATGGTAATAGAAGAGAGAGAAATAGGACTGAAAAACAGTGCTGCATAAATTCCTTTACCTAATGTGGACAGTAACATAGCACAACAGTAGCATCTGGTACCCAGATCTGCAGAAACTTCCTAATCATTTTCTACAAGTACCTCTCCAGAGGATAAAATTTTTTCTGATACCGTGAGACACAGCAAAATGGTGCTTCCAGGGAAGTTGACTTGGCTCAGTAGCTTCAGAAAAATGGTCTGGAATAAGAGGTATCTTCCTCGTATGAGTATTCTAAGTTTTTGAAAACAACATAATTTATATGCTAATAAGATTTCCATTATTGCAATGATTGCTTTCTTGCCCATTAATTACGTATGCTTTGATCAGTCAGCATTAGTGCTGTGCATAAAACAGCTTTACAAATATTTAATAAATGGGTTCATGTTATTAGTGTTTTTAAAGATAGTTATTGCTACACATTAAGAGATTCCTTTTTCAGCTTAGAATATAAAATAAATATGATCTAATTTGAGAAGCAATTGTTTGTTAGCTGTTTTGCAGTTATTAATTCCTTTATGACTGATAGAAAGAGAGTAGAATCTCCTTTTAAGTGCTGTATCCTCATTCTAGCTGGAATTCAACATTGTCATATCACTGCAATATAGTGAAAAACATCATAAATATTCATTGAATGCCAGTGGCAGAGAAGGAAACACTTTCTTATTCTAATACCACTTTCGTTTGAGACAGATGAAATAAAAGAATTCTCATTAGTTATTTTGGGACATTTAATACTCTATAGGCATGCCACACACTTGGCCAATTAGCATAGATGATTGATGATGAGTATTAAAAAATACAAGTAACTGATTTTTAAGGGCAGCTGTGAATACGAGGTTTGCTGCTATTGTACAGAGCTGTGCAGTTTGTCAGAGTATTAAAAAGAAACTTAGTTCCATTCCATTCAGCGAGAGTGTGTTGACCAAGATAAAGAAAAGGTTACGATACTGGAGATAGCCAGAAAAAATAATGGAGTCTGTCATTCGTCTTCCTTCAGGCTGTTTAGATATTATTGCTGTCTCTCCAAGAAGCCAAGCGCCTGATACTGAAATGCTTTAATTACAGAGGTGTCAGCGTGAGCTTCAACTCATGATGCTTATTTAGAACTTGTAGTGTTGGATCTCTTGTAGGAAAATGAAGAGTCCTGCATCTTTAAACAATGGTTTCTCTGTTTTCTAGTGAGATCTCTTCCAAGTATAATGCTTCCTATACCTTGAAGGTCTGATCTCTTAAACAGGGCTGAAGAAATCAGCCAAACTGATAAGATGAGGCTTTTGAGTATGAGGCAACCATCTCTTTCCCTGGGAATAGAAAACTGAGCAAAGCAATGGCTGGGCCTCTGTACTTGTCTTTGAAAATCTTAGCTTTAAATCGGTTCAGCACCCTCTGCAGAACAGTTTCAGGACTTCCTTCAGCACGAGTTGAGGTGCTGCCAGCAGTGGTCCCAGTGGATTTGCACTGGCATTGGCTTGCTCAGTTGCTAGAGCACACTACTGGGAGTCTAACAGCAGTTCAGCCCAGCTCAACAGGATTCAAGGCTGTGGGGCTGGGGTGCTGTTGTTGAGAGGAAAATGAAACCTAACCTTGTATTCAAACAAGTGCAGTCCTTTCTGAATATAAATTAGGGAAATTAGTGTACACTTGTGTACCTTATTCTCTTAAGAGTGCAGTTATGATTTAAAGATTATCTACTCTTTCGAATATTTTAACACCATCAGGCTTTTGATAGGGGCACACAAATATTTTTTTCAAAATTTAAGTATTAGTATTTTCAGTATTTAAAAATAAATAGAAAATTATTTTCACAGTTTCAAAAGATATCACTTAACATTTTCATTTCAAATAAAGTATTTTTAAAATCTGAAAACTTATTTTAGCCCTTTTTCATTAGGAAAAAATTGTGCACTTTTTCTTGTTTTCCAGCATTTTTTGTATGTCTTTTAAAATTTATTCTTTTCCCTTTTCATTGCAATTGAGTGAAAGTAAGGGATATACCAATTTCAAATTCTCTTAAGTATTAAATAACTGAATTGTGTTGTTTGCCAAATTATCAGAGGAGAGCATTAACCTGTGTACTTTAGACATACCAGAGGGATTTAAAGAGAGTTTAAAGGTGCCCAAGGTTCAAAGAGCAGCAATTCAGAATGCTTCTTCTCCAGTCTCACTTTCAGGATGCTGAAATCCAATCCCTGCCTACATTCTGGAACACGAAGTTCCTATACACTTTGTACATGACAGAGACATTTCAGACCGGGCAGGTAAAAGTTTACCTCCCATATAATACCAATTTTTGTGGTGGAAAGATAACTCAGCTGGTTTGTTTTTCCTCTCCCTGTTGCAGCTCCAAAAATACCTAGTATGCTGAGTGGAGAACTACTTGTTCTCTGCATAAATATCAGCTAAAAAAACAGGGGTAAAGCTCCTCCAAATAATACTGTGTGCCTAAAAGTGTATGGACAAAAGTAAGAGGAACCTAAAAGCTAGAGGAAAGCTTAAAATGATGAAAAGATTCAGGTTCAGAAGCAGTCTTCTGATGGAAATAATGGAAGTAAAAAAAAAATCCCCATGCTGAGTTTTATTACCCCAAGGGCTTAGATATGAATACAGCCCCATGCAAATGCATTGATTGGTAGTAATTCCCTTCCATTTCCAAATTTACTGACTGATTCTGCCTGAACTCCTCTTGAAGCTGTAACTGGGAGCAGTACCTTAAAGACACATGCAAATCTTTTCGTTTGTTTTTTTGCTTTGGATTTTTTGTTGTTGGTTGGTTGGTTTTTGTTTGTTTGGGGGGGGTTCGGTTTTTTTTTTGGGAGGGTGGTTCTTGTTTTCGGTTTGTTGGTATGATTTGTTTGTTTATTTTGTTTTGTTTTTTTGGTTTGGTTTTGGTGTGGGGTTTTTTTTTTTTTTTTTTGGTTGTGTTTTTTTTGTTTGGTTGGCTGGTTGTTTTTTTGTCCAGAAGCAGCTTTCTAGTGTCTGAGCTGAGAAAGGAGATTCACTAGACAGAGCTTGGTAGTCTGGAAACCTGACTGGTTTTTTTCCTGTGTAGATTTACCAGTTCCCTTGCCTGGGTGCGTCTGAATTTGTCTGGATAACATGGTGTAGATACCATGTTGGATGTGGGAATGTTGGGGGGCATGGGTAGGAAGAGAGAGAGATGTCTAGTCCTTAGCTATTTCGTATCATTGACTGGACTTTGAACACTACTTTAAATTAGAAGAAAACCAAAAAGAGGACTCACTTTACTAATAACTTGCATTTATTCTCATTTTGGCAAATTAGCTAGTATGAATTAAGGGGTAACAATGGGATATTATCTGTTGTCTTATTTTCATCTCCATCATCTTGTCCATAGGGAATCTTTAAGAGTTTTCAAATAGTATATTTCATTTAAAAATGCCCTGTTTTCTCTGTTAGGCAACTGAGTATGTCTCAATTTTTTACTATGACATTGATTTTTAATTAATTTTAGGCCAGTATGTATTTGAAATAACAAAGTATTTCACAAGTTTTTTTAAGCATTCATCACAGTGGGAAGATATTTAAGTATCAGTAAGCCTTAATTTTAGAATTGTGAAAATGTAGGAAAAGTGATCCCAAAGTAACACCATTACTATAAGCACTGCTTTATGAAGTCTGAAGAGAGCTACACCTTTGAGAGCTCTGGCATATGTGAGCTGGAAAGATGTTATGTTGTGTATATGATACTGATAACTCCCAACTCAGAAACCAAACTGAACCTCTTCAGCATCTTTGGATCTGACTGTTTTACAAAGAACCTGTAGACTGCCATCTTTTCTCAACAAAACTGCTACAGGGATATAAACAGAGAATCCTTAAAGTGTCAAAAATACACCAATTATATCTCAGAGATTCTCTGCAGGTTGTTGGCACAGGTTAGAATAGCCTGAAGGATTAAAATAGACAATGAAAAGGGCTGAATTGGATTTTATTAAGAATATGTTGGATAGACGTCCTTCCTGCCACTGCCAAGCCTGTTCAAATCTCTGTGTTCAGCAATGCTAATGCTCTTCTCTGCAGATTTCAGTCAGAATTTGATGCTGATGAAAGCATCACCTGGAGGGATGCAGTGCTGAAGAAGTGGAAGGGGATGAAACTTCTACTTCATTATAATCAAACATAGCTATCTTCAGGAGTACTTTCTGATAGCAATATAGACAAAAATCTGAAGTTTTAAAGAAAAGTAATTCTGAGAGTTCTAACATTGGAAATAGCTTAGTTTAGGCTTTTTAGCTTTAAAGAAATAGCTCTCTTAAATGTCATAGCAATTCTGACAGTTGTCAAGTAGAGCTGAAACTACACTGGGCTAAAATAAAAGGCTGTTAGAAGCTTGCTGTAAATTTAGATGAACAAACATCATTGTTGTTTCATTCTGAAATGAAAAATGGACCCATTTCAGTGATTGACACTGGAAAACCTCTATTAGAAAGTCAGTGTCCTGGACAGTTCCCGTGTGCTTTGAACTGCCTTAGTTGATTTGCCAAAGAAAAGTTTAAAATCCTCTAATCACTGGAACCATTTTATGAATATTGAATAAAATAGTTTGAGTTCCTGTGTAAGAGCTTGTACTGAGCAAAAAGAGGGAAAATCAGTGTTAGTGTTCTAGACACGGATGGCTGTTCACTGAAAAACCCACATCTTTTAGCTGATTCAAATAGTCTTTCCTGGTCAGCATCAGCTCACACTTCTGCTGCCATGGGAATTTTTAAATGTGGAGTAGCTGTTTAACACTGGGAATGAGTCTGCTATCATAGCCTTTTCTCTAGCCAGTAACAAAAATCGTCCAAGACTGACAGGTATTTATACTTAAAAGGAGATTTATAAAGCTGTCTGGTCTTTGTGCCTTTTTTAATGCCCCTTTCATGTTAAAGCAGTTTTGAATTAAAGTTGCTCACTTAGAAAGATAATAGTCTGAAGATACTGTGCTGAGCACTTGCACGTGGATAATGACAGTGTGTTCTAGTTTGGATGTGAAAAACTGGCTAATAATAGAGGCTATCTTCTCTGTTCTTAATGAAGGAAGCTGCCTGCTCATTAGAAAAAAATATAGTAAACAAAATAATCTCCTGTGTCCAGCCAATGTGATGGAGCCTGGGCAGGAAGTGCACAGAGAGGAGGTTGTGGCTCTTGCAGTCGTTTGGGTTGTCATCAGAAGAAATGAAAGACAGACTGCACAGTACCGCTCTCCGCTGAAATTAATGTATTTTAAAGAAAATAGAAGAAACTACTTCAGAGCATCATCTGAAATTGCACTGTTGAAGAGATGGAGCTGCTGCATAATGCGATGTCCTTAAAAGGCTTTGTGCCATCTCTTCTGATTCATTCTTACAAAAGCAGTGGGAAAAAAAAACACATGGTGGTGAAATATAATCTGCTGTTATACTGTTTCTACAGACACACAGAGCTAGAAACTGAAATCTTCAGGGTCTCAAGCTCATGAGAACAATTCTGAACATCACCTCAGCAATTCATATTTACTTTTTAATATACACTTGAAAGGGCTTGAGTTCCTAGTCCCAATGCTTCAGATAATTTCCTTTTTTCTTGACACCTTGAAAGACAGGTGGTTTATATCAATATTTTTATGCATTCCTGGAAGAAATTGAGTCAAGGGTAAAGGAATTATTTTGCTCATGCTTCAAAGGCCAACCACAGATTAGGAAATTGGCTGAATACTACTACTCCGCCCTCAGTTACGTATATCACCAGAGTTGAAAGCATTTGCTGCAAACTGTTCCACTGACTGTCGTTTTGTTTCTGGAGTATTCAGAAATAAACCTTGCCAAAAAGTTTGCCAAGTATATATTTCATTTTCATTTCTTTCGTGCCATGCTTTTAAGTCCAGGACCGCTAATGGTGTCCAACACAGAGCTTACCTGATCACTGAAAGAGGTGGCTCACAAAAAAATCTCTATCACTGGTTTAAAAAAAACTTCTTTACAGAAAACTCTATCACTGCATGAAAATGTTAAGGCCAAAAAAAAAGGCAAAAAAAGAGCATCTAATTGCTTTACCTTCTGCTGACCATAAGCCCAGATGAATGTGTAAAAGCACTTTAATGAGTGACAAAGCATAAAGGTTTTTTTCTTCAGTTGCAATGGCCTGCAAGTGTGGTACCATTCAATGCATGATTGCCTGGATAGTATCCTTTTCCCCACACCTTTACCTGCTTATGAATTGTTATTACCTTGTCAAGAACATTATTCCCCTAGACTTGCTTCTGTGTGTAAACAGAATGCTCAGATGTTCATAAACGATGCTTTTGCTTGCTGTGCTGAAAGCAATGCTATGATTGTGCTGTCTTATTTCAGCATAGCTGTGTAAAATTGTGTAGATGCATCTAAATGCTAATCTAATGGAGCAGCTTAGTCTGGGCTTATGTCATTGTGCTGGCAACAACACACTTTTATGCAATGACAACTCATGATAGAGGATGCTGCTGAAATGGAGGGAAGAAATTTCAACTAAAAAAAAATCTGTTCCCCATCTGATTCCTTCACT